>NSMO01011445.1:0-13754 GCA_002588565.1 Coelastrella sp. UTEX B 3026 | reverse complement strand
CTGCAGCAGATCCTCAAGTGCTGCTGCTGCTGCTGCAGGCCCTTGCGTACTGCTGCTGCTGCTGCTGCTGCTGCTGCTGCAGATCCTCGAGTGCTGCTGCTGCTGCTGCAGGGTCTCATATGCTGCTGCTGCTGCTGCTGCAGACCCTCAAGTGCTGCTGCTGCAGCCACTACTGCCTTGGTGGTGGTGGTGGAGGCAGGGCTGAATCCATATGCTGTGCTGCCCAATAAGGTGTATCCCTACTACTAATCCACAATGCAGTGCCATCTGTTTTGTGCTTGAAGTCAGGGGCCTTCGGGTTCAGTTTCTGCAAGCAAACAGCAAGACATAGGATCAGCTGTTACTCTAAAAGATGTTATCAGCTGTTATCTCATATGAATAACAATTTTCAACACATTGTCCCAATATGGAACCAGATACAGCGCAAAAGAGCAGATCATATATATTGAAGTGGCTACTTGTGATACACTTCTTATACCAAACTTCACAGCTGTGAATGTCATCTGGCTCTTGGTTGAGAGGCAGTGGGTCAAACCACTGCAAGGAGCGCTTGAGAACACGCAATAGATGATCCACGGCGGCTAGAGTCGCTTCTACCTCTGTCTCACAAAGAGACACAAACAACCTCAGTCCTTGACCTCAGCACTTACATACTCCTCCCTGCGCCACCCCCCCCCCCCCCAAAGGGGTTTTGTACAAGGGAGTCCATGACACAGCAAAAGAAGAGCAGAGCCAAGAACACTCTCTGATCCTGTAATCACTTAAAGACCGGCCCTAACCGTTGACCTCAGCACTTACATACTCCCCCCCTCCCTCCCCCCCTCCCTCCCAAGGTGTTTGTACAAGAAGGTCCATGACGCACCAGAAGAAGAGCAAACCCAAGAGCACTGTCTAAAACCTCTGCCAGAAGCACACAGTGTGTAACAGCCAAAAACAGAGAGAGTGTGAATTGATTCTATAGGTTGATGGCCATAACAATCAACCACAGCACTTACATTCTTGCGGTTGTCCCACCAGTTCCTGTAGTTCTGGAATACGTCCTTCCACGCACGCTCCTTGTCAGTCATAGGGTCAGCCGGCAGGAAATCCAGTGGCACATTTGGTGCTGTTGCTGGCCTGCCACCGCTGCCACTGCCACCACCGCTACCACCTCCTGGCCTGTATGAGCCTGCAGAGCACAAACACATTGGAAGCATTTCATACATTAGCAGTAGGATTGGCAGGGGAGGAATTCGTTGCCGCCGCTGCCAGCGTTGCCGCCGCTGCCAGTTCCTGGCCTGTATGAGCCTGCAGAGCACACGCAGTGGCAACATGAAGTCAGTTAGCAGTAGGTAGGGTTGACGGGGGGGGGGGGAGTATAGTGGCACATTTGATGCTGTTGCTGGCCCGCCACCGCTGCCACCACTGCTGCCACCACCTGGCCTGTATGAGCCTGCAGAGCGGGAAGTAGGCTGCAAAAGGTCAGATAGAATACATACTGAAACGTCATGGAGCATACAGACCTCTCAAACACTGCACCTGACAGCAGCAAATGTTCGGTACTAGGAAAGCTAGTCTGGCACGAATAGTGAGGAACATTTGGTGCAATCACCGGCCTACCACCCACTGCCACCTCCTGGCCTGTATGAGCCTGCTGAGCACACGCAATGGCAGCATTTGGTCAATTATTCATAAGAGTAGCGAAGGAAAAGGTGTAGAGAGGACTCTGGTGCTGCTGCTGGTCTGCCACTGCTGCCAGCTCCTGGCCTGTATGAGCCGGCAGAGAACACGCAGTGGCAATTTGGTCAAGTATTTATAGAATCGGCAGGGGGTGAAGTGTACTGGCACAATTGGTGCTGTGGCTGGTCTGCCACCACTGCCAGCACCTAGCCTGTATGAGCCTGCAGAGCAGAAAATACGATGCCAAAAAGCAGATACAGTGGCAGGGAAGAAGGTGCTTGATATTGTGGCCAGCCAGAGTCCACAGACTATGCTACCGGCTGGCACACGTAATGAAGTCGACTCTTTTAGTCACACGCAGATCAAACCAAGACTTGTGAACATGCCTTGTCTGGTGCGAATGAAGCCAGTGACTCCTGAGATAGCTGATGGTGATACAATTGTGGTGCTCGGGGCCCTTTCACTTCAGATGTGTTGGCAGTTGCAGCAATCATTGGGGCACAAAAGCCGCATGCAAGGCGTTGGGGATGAAAGTTCTGAATACGTAAGTGACCAGCGCCGGCTTGTACACATTGTTATTTCTATCATTACACGTCGCACCTTCATATGGTTTGTTGCCTGGTAACATCTGTAGATTGTCAAACACCCATGCCGGCGTGTTGCGGCTCTCTATCCACAATGCCACGTTACCGTTGCCTTTCTCTTTGAAGTCAGGTTGCCTACCTTGCTTCTGCAGTGAAGAAAAGCATGTGGTCGAAGTGTCTTCTGCAAAATTGTGGACACAGTGTCGAAACCTCAGAGTTTAAATATAGGAGAGATGCATTCACACTAGACACAGTCAAGCTCAAAGACCATCTTGACCAGCTTCCCTCTCTAAACTCAGGTTTTTTGACTTGTTTTCGCAGCACAGACAAGGAACAAGACAGTACACACTGCGTCAGACAGACTCGATGGATAGTTTATCCAGTCTCTACCCGAGCTGATAACCCTCATGCGCACCGTCGCTCTGTTATCAAAGAAAGCTTTTGGATCCCTGAACAAGTGCAGCCAATAGCCCTCCTGCTCATCCCTTGCTTCTGTAGGAATAGTGCTGCTGCCAGCAGCAGCAGCTGCTGCCATCCCAGACTGCTGCTGCTGCTGCTGCTGCTGTGGGGCTTGAGGTTGTGGATATTGCTGCTGCTGCTGTGGATATTGCTGCTGCTGCTGCTGTGAAAAGTGCGCTGTATCTTCAGCAGGGGGAGTAAGCTCTGGCACAGTTTGTGCAAGGATATTGATGTTGGTGGCAACAAACTGCAGACAACAGCACACCCCGAGCACAATACCGTAAACGACCCAATTGTTTGTCACAATTAGATCAATTATTTTGCTTGTATTGATGCTCCTACACAGTATCCTGGTGCTGTAGTGCTTCTTAACATCAACGTGCACCACGTTTGCACGTGGGTACTGGGAAAGCCCTGGAAAACGGCCGTAAGCCATGCAGAAGCTTTGATCATTGTTCAAGAAGGCTGACAAGCTCCGTTTGGGACAGCTTGTGCGAGGATAATGATGCCGGTGGCAACAAACTGCAGTAATTACCATCAGTTACAGTTATGCTTTTCAGTGTGCCTATCCGGCTGCACAAGCGGGACATAAAAGCAAAAACAGAGAGCGAGTGCTTGACAGGGTTTCATCTGGTCTGATCCTTTGTTGGTTTCAATTGCTTTCCTATTGGGTGTGGAGAGTACCATTCTAGATGGTGAGGTATCCACTGTAACGTTTCTCTCTCTCTGTAGAGTAGACAGCACACCCCCAGCATAATAGTAGGGCTTGACAAACTCAGACGACAGGGATAGCCACCTTACTCGTTTGTTGGTGGTTGGTGTTTTGGATTTGGCAAAATTTCAGGGCTATAGCTTGGCCAAAGTTCTGAATCACTTTGGGCCATGCTGAAGGGCAAACTAGAACATGGGTCAGACCAAAACAGGGGCAGAACCTGGTTGGGTGGCAGTAAGAGCAATGTGCAACTGTAAAATCAGAAGTTGCATGCAGGAATTAGTGAGGTTTCTCCTTCGGAGAGCGGCATGCAACCTTGAAGTATCCCATACCCAGTAAGAAAGGGGTTGCAAACAAAACCACCTGCCCACCTTAATGCTGCTTCCTGCTGCTGCTGCCAGCTTTCCACAGACCTCTACTTGCATGTTAGTGCGAAGTTGAGCCTGACAATCTTGTGCAAACTGCTGAGGCACCTCCACCATGAACCTACAGCAAAGTATAGATGCATAAGATGTGTCAGACGAGTTGACTAACCAGTCGACATTGTGTAGATTCTCAAAATTGATATATTCTGGACACTGCCATGCAACTGGCATGCACGACTGGGTGATGATTCCACCAACCAAAAACTGTTAAGCTAGTACATACAGGTTGAAGGTGTGTTCATTAAACCTGAAAAATATAATATTAACAGGGCAGCTGTAAGACAGCACAATGCAGCATACAAGAATGACTCAAGCAGATCTGGCATGCCCCAACAATCACATTTAGGGCTTCAAATCGACACACAAATGCACAGCATTGATTGCAGGCCCTGATTACCTCAAGGGCCTACCATACATGTGTAGCCTCCGACCGAGGCATGGGCCTTGAGACATGAAAACAGATGATAATCGTGCATTGACACTTACCGATCAAAGATTGGCTGCTTGTCACGTCTCACAGCCAGTGTCAATGTGTAAAAGCCACTTCCAGCATCTTGATTTGCGCTCAACAACGTACCAATCAGTGTGGAGAAGTTTTCGTATTCTGGATTAAAATCCTCCTGCAAAAGCCCAACAAATCGTCAAAGGGCAAAGCACAAAATCGGTCCCATAGTGCAAACAAGTTGGCTAAGCGCAATTGCGCGCCTAAGCTGGCGACTAAACTTCGTGACGCCGGCTGAGCTCGGGACTTAGTTGTATCCGACACTGAGATTGGTGGCCGAACCAGGGTGAGCTGAGGCACACCTGCCTAAATATGCTGCTGAAACGAGGCAGCATATTTTTGGAAGCAGACGACGTGCTACAAGCAGATCGCGAAGACGGCTGAAGTGTTTATGGCTAGAGTCAGTCGAAGCTTAGCACGTACCTGGCCGATAAAAGCAGTCTGGTTCTGGGTCTCAGCACCATACGGCTCAGCAGCCTTGGCAGTCAGCATGCGGGGGCTTGAAAGCTTCCACCGCAGCAGCTGTGCGTGCGGAGCTGCAACCGCCTGCGACAACGCAGAGGAATAACATGAGCCTGCAAGCTGGTAGGACGAGGAAGCTTACGACTGGCAGGTGACCATTCACTGCTTCCAAAGCTTTCCAGCTCTTGCTGTCGATGTGCAACGCTTCTGGCAAACCTAGTCACGCACCATGCTCCTTCTAATGTCTCTGAGAGCAGTAAAAGAGCGCCTCGCAGCCTGCTGAGGCTGAAGCAAAGCAGCAAGCGGCCTCATCATCCCGCCTGATGCTGCAGGCCTCGTTACGGCTTGCATGATGATACCTGAGCATGACGGGCGTATACAAACAGAATTAGGGATGTTGTGTGAGCACCAATACGCTTAGTGAGCTGTTCCGGCCTGGAAAGTGCAAACAAGGATGCAAAGCGCAGCACGTACCAGGGGCTGCAGAGCAGGCACGGACCGCCCGTAGGAGACTACTAAGATGCGCCGTCTTTCCTATCTTACTGGAAGCTGCCCACCCAAGCTCGTTAACGCCAGTGGAGTCGTTGTGGCCTCTCCGCAGCTGTTCAAACTGGGTGCAACCCGCAGCCCTGCTCCTCGCAGCGTGACCTAGAAACCGCACACACAAATGCATCAAACAGCACACAGAAGCTCTGCTCACTGCAGGCAAGCATCGGCTCTTGCAGTCGCCTGCTAAGCCCCACTGACAGTAATGACATCAGGCACTGTGTCACCCTGAAATTTGAAACTGTCCGACCACCGGGCTTGATGCCCGACGTACATTGTCAGACAGATCTTCCCTCACAGCTGTTGCACCCTGCTAAACTTTCAGCCTTATGTTTCTATCCAAGTATCCCTACTGCAGGCAGCCATCTGTCTGCAGTGGGTCAGCTGATATCAGATTGATCTTGGTTGGCACAGCACGTATCAACAGGTCAGCAGTTAGGAGCTGCACGCAACAGTTGAGACTGGTAATGCAGCTGAATTGGTGCCCTTGGAATGCTTGTGGTTGGTCTTAAGCAGATACCATGCCTTGCTAGGATCCTGCATTTAACCTTCAGGCTGAGCCAACCACACTTCATCTTGCAAGTCTCATACAGAAACGCTGTCTCAATGGCACTGCAGCTTTGCCAGCGCATCTATCTTGTTGCATTGGCTCGGTTTATTGTACAGGAATGCTGTCTCAAGCAGTAGCTGCACAGAGGTAGAGGCAGAAGCTGCAAGTCGCCTGCTTCGGGGGCTCAACCCGGCAACATTGCCACAACAATGGCGAAAGGGCTGGCCAGTGGGCGGGGCTGCCACACCTGCGCCCCCGAGGATACTGGCCACATTGTTCTGCTTCAATTCAAGTATGCCCGGCACACGATCCAGCGTTCTGAGGGTTCAGAGCACTCTAGAAGCAGGAGCAGAAGCAGATTCTGGGGGGCGGCGCCTTGCAATATACAGCAATTTGCTTGGCACTCTATGTTGCATCATGCAGATGATCTAAACTTCACAACAAGACCAATGGCTGTCACTATTTACAGATGCTTTGCACGATCACAGCACATCATCATCACAAGCACACTCGGCTGGCGACCCCTATGCATAGCATTCCTTGTGTCAGAGCATTTTGCATCTTACATCGGTTCAGTCACGTTTATTACCTATATCTACATATACACCAACTTTCTGATACAAGAGAGCGCCAATCACAATCATTTTGCAATGCCTAGCAACAGCTGGGATTGATGGTCAGCTACCTTCAATCAAATCAAGCTCGCATTAATTAATATCTGCAGTAGCGGCAGTTGACAGCCATGTTAGCGCATTACCGTGTAACACAGCCAACATCACAGCACTGCAACTTTATTTGGCAACGGCCACTTCAGTGCACAACCGCCACAAACCAACAGGTGCAAGTCTATTGGTTTACTAGATAAAGTTGGTGGACATCTATAGCTGTGTCGGTTGGGAGCCACACTGATGGGAGCATGGCGGCATGGGGCATTGCCACGTACCGTGACGGTGGTAGGTTCCTGACTATGTTATAGGTGCCACTTTTGAGCTAACACATGATGCCATACAGTGTATGTGTACTTGCTGACAGATGCGTGTCCCCAATCAGCAAGTTTGCTTTCGGAGAGCCCGATGAGACTAGACTGGCCCGTCCAAAGAGCGAGGTTACGCCATGTAATTTCCACCCTCAATCCAGCAACATGTGCTGACCATTTAGATGCTGTTCTTGCCAACTGACTATGACACGTGCATGTCCCCAAGTAAAGCCATGCAGGCATACATGTCGCCCAGGTCCACACACACTAGTGAGTGTGAAACTGGCCGTGGATCATTTGACAGAGTGGAGTAATTGAACTTCAATAAATAGTATTCAATACTATTGAGTGATTGACGTCAGTGATGTCAACCACTAGTGCATCACTGCGGCAGTGCCCCCGCTGTGGCCACTTGGGACAACAACTCAAAATGCTCTTGTTGCCAATATGCGTCCGGGACGGCCACACTTCCCTTGAAACAAGAAGACCCATACAGCCTGGCAGAGAGCAGCATCCTTTCACGAGGCATTAGAGCCTGTATTATTATGCAACCATGACAACCATTGTTCTGCCAGTAGCGGCAGCTACCAATAACAATTCTCAACCACTTACAGCCAAAACCAAGTTCATGTGTTTCAGCTATTGTTATCGGGTGTAGCAGTATATGGTTGCCTAGTTACCAGGCCTGCCAGGTATTGGTTGCCTAGTTACCAGGCCTGCTGACGGTCAGCAGATCACCATATAATGAAACTATTCCACAGCGCTGCAGCCAGCGTTTGGTATTGCCAGTGGACAAATTCCGATTCCAACCAATGATCAGCATTTGCAAGTTTGGACAAACTGTACAGAAACCTATGCCGGCCTTTCCAATATATGTTCACTCAATCAAACTTACATTTGACACATGCCCGTCTTAGACACAAGGCAAATCATGCAGGCTGCATGTAGACCCGACACTCACATTTTCCTAGTTGTACCAGCTACAATAGTGTCACAGTGACAGTCAAACAGTAGTGCACTTCTTGTGCAGATTTGGCAATAACTATTGACAATTGCTGTCAACGGTGTCTCAATAGCACAGTACAAGCACATGTACTTCAGCTGTACATATCAACAGGACAACAACATCACCAATGCACTTCTGCCGGCCTCAAGGGCTTGCTGCTGCAGCATATTGACATCCAATCGTGTATCACATCGTTCACTCATCTGAGTAGATACAAGCTGTTGGCTTGTTGACAATGACAGTGGACAACGCACCCGCCGCTTGCACTGTGCAAATACAGTATTCATAGAACCTTGCATTGAACAGATAACTGAGGATCACCGGCCTTTAAACGACACTGTACAGAACACGGCAAGACACCATCCAAAATTTGGATTCCAAATGTAATAACAAGTGCCACATCAGAACACACTCAGGTGCAGCAAGCCCGTGTTGTGCTGTCAGGCATTTCATCATGCTGAGTGGCATTTCATCAGCAGCACTTCATCAGTGTTGAAGTCCTCAGGCTGTAACAAGCTTGCCCAGTTTGACACTGTCGTCACTGATGAATCCTTGGGCGATTCCCCTACCATATCCCAGAAGGTGTCCAGAAGGTGCCTCTATGGCCCGTAGCCAGGCTGCCTAGTAGTCTTAGTGGTGCCAAGAGAGACATTTGTCATAGATGGCTGATGTTGTTCACATTTTGAGAGATAGGTCCATCAACAGTCATGCGCACAACATTGCAGCCAAGTCACTGGCTGGTGAACTCACTTCCAAGGAAGTTCATCAACATCTCAGCACTGCTTGTGGCTCAAGCTTAGCAGTACAATCTGTGGTGTAGTAGGTGCTGTGCTGTGTGTTCAGATAGCTCCAATGGGTCCCTGGTATATGAATGCTTGCTCTGGAAGGCGGGGCTTGATTCTGCTGATGCCGGTTGCGACAATCTGAGGTGCAACAAGATACCATCGTCAGTTTCCGAAAGCACGCGCACGGTTTGGAACAACAGGCTACAGCCCAACCGTTGGGAGTCCTATCTTAGTAGGCAATGTTCTTGCGCAATTGTTATCATCAGACCGACCCCCTTGTTGGATGTTTACTCAGGTTCTGAAAAAGGTATAAGACACCCCATGCTGTCCAACGGTCAGGCTGACAGAGTTGATGTTGTCGCTGTTGAGCACAGTCTGAAGGCAACTTTCCAACTTGCAAGCATACACGTGTTATCTGCTGCATCCTTGAACCCACACACCAAATGCGAAGCAGCGCCGCACCTTAACAACACCGCCAGCTGCCGCTGATGGGGATGTTGTACAAGCCAGCTTGCCCGACACTTCTAGCTGCATGTCAACAAGCAGAGTCTGTGCACACGCTTGGGCATGCTGCTGCGGAACCTCTATCACAAACCTGCAGCAACAGATGCAATCACATTCTAGGAATTGAGTTTGAAGTCGGAACCGCTGGTAAGCTCGATAACGTGACCTGTGGGTACAGGATGACGGCTGAGGCGCGCTTGCGGGGATGCTGCGCTTGTGCTTGTGGCTGCTAGCCAGCGGCCTAATAACCAAGATCGGATTCTGGTTATTTCACCAACTCAGTGGGCTGGCACATAATGCCAACAGCTGCAGGCTACAGCTAGCTGTTCGTGGGCCTCTCAGAAGGGCTGCCTGTCCAACATGGATTCAGAATGCTGAGCCTAGTGTCCAAACTAGGCAGCCTAAGTAGGGCGATTAACATGCTGACAATGTCAAACATGGTGAGGCCCGTCCCTGTGGCTGCCTACTAGATGTATCAAATAATAGGAGTGGTCATGTAACATGGTAGCGTGCAGCCACAAATCGACCCTGAAGTTCACATGACACCATGTTATGTGCTTTGGCAAGGCAGTTTTAACCGTACTATTTGGCTGTTGACATTAGCAACTGGCATGAAACAAGTACTGTCCCGATGCAACTGCCATTGCAATGCTCCTGCCATTGCGATGCCCAACGGCACACTGCCGTGCTTACGGTTGATACACCATAGGTTGCCCGGGTGCGTTGAAGCTCTTCTGTCGTTTTAGTACTTCAAGTACAAATGCAAATGTGCCATCACTTGTTGGAATGGTTCGAATCAACGTGCCTGTCAAAGCCACGTAGTTCTGATACGACTTGTCATATGGTCCCTGCAGGAATCTCACATGAGAGCAACTTCCAATGAGCTTTGTACAGAACACTGCCCAGTGCTACTATACAACAGTACATGACAGCAGGGCCTGTCAGCCGCTAGCGCTGCAGCTAAGCAAGTGCTGATGGGCAAGCTGTACAAGCACACGTTAGAACGAGCGGCAGAGTGCTGTTCGTTTAGAGTCTGTGCAGAAAGTTGAAGTGTGTGCTGTATGTATGTATACACAACATGCATGCCAAACCAAGACTGCAGTTTGCTGTGATTCTACACCTTCAGCTATCAGATGTGGTAGCTACCTACAGGATGACTTACTATGCTTATGAACGGTGGCGACTGCATGGCACCTGCACCATTCAGCGGTCCAGGAGCTTTTGATGAGGCAGCAGCTGCCACTAAAGCACTGGCTGATTTGGTTGGCAGCTGTTGGTATTGCGCGGGCTGCAGTCCTGTTGAGGGCAGTGCCTGCACCAGACCGCACAGTAGCACAGTCAGTTGGGGCACACTGCTTGTCTGACTTTAGCAATGCCGCATTGCTAAAGTTATAGGCTATAACGCTATGTGCATACAAGCTGCTGACCGGTGGGTAGGCATGGGTACTGGTCACCAGTACTGAGTACTTATGGCTGACCGCCCAGTGTGTACTGCAGTAGATGCAACTCGGTTGGACACGCACAGGTGAAAGAAGCAGGTTAGCTATCCTGGCTGCTAATAAAGCCACTGCTGACCAATCTCAAGCGCCTCGAAGCGCGCGGGGATAATGTCCACAGCAGCAGCTGCAGCAAGCGGTCTCACCATCGATATTGTTGCGACAGGCCTCGCCAAGGCTCGTCTCGCCAGGCTTGTATGCATGCTTTGCTCAACGCGGCTGTGGTGAGCTATGCCAGGCTGCGAATGGACTGCAACAGCTGGAATCTGCGAGGCTGCCTCGGTTTTCGCGAAACGCGCTGTTTTGTGGCGCGCACCAGAAGTTGCACGACAGACATGCAAAGACCGCATAACACCCCCAATGCAAGTCATTTGTTGTCAGTTTGCCAGCCCCCGCACGGCCTAGCAGGCATCAAAGCTTCATGTCAATAGCTAGTCGATTAATGTGCAACCTCCGCTTGTATAGAGCTCAGAAAAGTCAAATGCACGCGTAGGAAGCATGTAGCGGCAGAACAACAGTATTAAGCCCCAGCAGAGGCGATGATATTGCCAGCGAACCCATCTGTTAGAGCCTGACATGACAGTACAGAAATGACATCAAGGCTTGCCTTTGATCCGGCATTCATCCTTGCCGGCAAGGATGAATGCTCAGCTGCTAGTCTGTGGGCATACATATAGCCAACTTGCACCTTCAGCTCAACCTTCAAATGTGTTTGTTGCACTGTTACTGTTATGGCATAAGCAGGACCAAGCATAGTACCACTGTTGCTGCAATAAGACCAGGTTTTGGACGGTCCTCCCGGGGCCTGGTGCACCACCACAATGTCATATATACACAACAGGACGGAATGCCTCAAAATGAGGATGGTCGTGGTAAAGTCAAACAGGTTTCCTGCAGGAAGCGGTTTCTTCAAACTTGTACGCACATAGACTATCAGACAGCTCACCCAAAACAATAGAACGCAAAACTTTGTGCTGCTATGCAGCATGGTATCTACAAGAATGCAATATGGACTTCTGCTTCAGCAGACTTTTTGCACTGTTTAACTGAACATGACATACAGCATGTTAATTTATCAGACAACTGACCAAAAACAGTAAAACGCAAAATTGTGTGCTGCTAGCAAATGCAGCATGGTATCTACAAGAATGCACTGTCCCACAAAAACAGCCATATCCCCAGGTGAGAGCTGCCCAGACTGCTACTAGGTGCCACAGACAGTGACTAAAAGCGCCAATGCAAATGCAAAAAATGCACATCAGGAAATGCAGTGATAGTACTAATCAGACTCAGACACAGAGGCTGCTCTGACCACCGGTGGTACCTGGCAGCACATGCAAAGGACAAACAGCGGAAACGAAAGCATCCGATGCAGTCATTGCTCCATTTCAAGGTGCATAAGCCACCCAATCAGACTTGCTAGTGTTAAGAGCTTCTTTGTGAACCTGTGTGCTACTGCTGCTGCACTGGTCAAATCCTGCAAGTGCAGGAGCATCATCGACTGTTGCTGCGTCAACATCTGCCGCTGACTCGTGATATACAAGACCCTTCTCGTTCGTGAATGAAGCACAGATGACAGGCCTGGTATCCCCTTCCTGCTGCAATCGTTCATGCCAAAGCTGGCCGTATCTGCTGGCTTGCACTGCAACCTGGGCCCTGTGCTGCTTTCGCCGCGCCCTAGCCGTTGCGCCAGGTGTTCTAGTATCTATGTACTTCAGTTCGATAGCTAAATGTGCCCCGCAAGGTAGCTGCGCGACGATATCTCCCTTCCCAAGGTTACTTTGTCCTTGTACTGGTTCCCACTCGTCCGCAATAATGCGAGCCCCGTAGCACTTCGTGAGGGTGTAAGATAGAATGTGCTTCAACATTGCTTCGTCGGCGGCCACCCATGGCTGCACGAGAGCGGGGATTTGTGGCAACTGGTGACAAGGTGCTGTTCCTAGGCATGTCTGACCCAGTGCACGGCAGCATGAGAGGAGATTGCGAGCCATTGATATGTATTACAGGGCGTGCTGAAGGTGGATGTAATGGGCAGAATGAAGCAACTGAAGGCGAGAGAGAATTGGTTACAGGTGAATCAGCCGGGGTGATGGGCGGGGCTGGGACGGCAGCTTTTCAGATGCACCATGGCAGCAGCACGGCACTAACCAGCTTGGTATGCTGTAAACCACCATGAAATAGAAGCGCTGGCGAACAAACGCTCCGAGGCAGTCGGACAGACAGAAGTTTAAGCTGTCTGTCAGACGGCACTGCATAGACAAGCGTGAACAGCCTGGAGATCTTAATGCCGTGTTGCCAGCTTGATTGAACAACGTGACCAGGGGAGACGACACGATGACAAAAGGTGATGTGGCGCGCTGCCGGTGCGCGGTATCACCACGCAGTCTCTTGAAGCAGGCGCCCTGCAGCTCAGTTGCACCCATGTTGCACACACGAACGCCTCCGCTCAATCATCCAACAGCTGCTTCACGCTGGGGATAATCTCCTCAAGCACTGCTTCCAGATGCGAGTCTCTGTAGTTGAATGTCTTCAAACACCACAGCACCTTGGCTTGGGCCTCTGTGTCCTGCTCAAGGCTGATTGTACGCAGCGGCAAGACCTGCACAACAAACAGGACACGGCCTCACATCAGTCAGGCCAACTCAAGATGGTGACAGTGCCAAACACCTCATACTACACTCTTACGCCGCTGCTAGTTGCGCAATATCAAGTCTGACGCACACTGTTGGGTCAGAGTATACCAATACTAAAGCAGATTCTGCAGGCATCCATAGCTGCAATCACTGCAATGCGCAGCTTTTTGTATGATACTTCCAACTGCAGCTCCAGCATCCATATTCATGCAGCCATGCCATACAACGTATGCATCACAAACATCTATAATGACACACACAATGTGATTCGTTACTAGCAGTATGCGCCACCCAGCAATCCCTTAACCAGTTCACCTGTGCGGCGGCCTGCATAAGCTGTTGATCATAAACCCTGACATGGGCATATGACCACATCAGATCAGCTAGCATGCCCATGCTAAACCGCTCCAAACATGCAGCAGCTGCCGGCGCTGCTGCACCAAGTACAGCGATCG
>NSMO01011431.1:486-19228 GCA_002588565.1 Coelastrella sp. UTEX B 3026 | reverse complement strand
ATGGGTTGTTGCTGCACATCAGCAGCATCCAGCAGGCAGTAGGTTGTGTGGTTGCAGCAACAGCAGCAAACTGCAACCGTGGTGGCGGCCACCAGTCATGCTGCAGCATCGGCATAACCAAGCGCTAGCTTCGAGTTCTGTTTTGTCAACACTAGTACTGCCTCAACCTGAGTCTGTGTGTTACACTGTGGTAGTAACTTTTCACCCTCAGCAGTAACACACGTATTGTACAAGCAGCAAGGCAGGCATTGTGCTTGCCAAGTGGCACAAATACAATCAAGATTGTGCTGGTCTGCCCCAAAATCATGGTTGTAGACTTCGGGTGACAGCAGCAGCAGCAGGCTGTACTGACAAGGCAATGCATATCACCTGCATTGCTGCTTGTTTCCCTGGTTGGAGAGTAGAATAATGGCTGTCAATGCTGGATGTCGCACTCTTGAACCACTCTGCTAAAATGCGCATATCCAGAGCACAGGAGCTGTGTTGAAAGCGGTACTACATATTTATGGCAGCGCCAAGTTCAAACACATACACTGATGCCACACACAACTGACACCCCAAACCCCTGCTCATGTCTGCAGGCTGCCCAAACCCCTACATGGTCAATAACGACTATAACAACTGTTTGCAAATGCATCCAAGTACTGGCCCAGTATACAGCTATCCGTGATGTCCAGTTCACAATCTGTATAACACAGAATATGCGAATGTACTCCAGTATGTATATTCAGCAAGGATTCCCAAAATGGCTGAAACCTGTACATGAGTATGGTTATGAGAGCACAACATATGAACGTCATGGGGACTGCTGCATCTGTACATGTCCCCACTCTGTGCAGCTAATACTAGGTACACTCTGTAGAGTCTGTACAAAGGCCGGCCTGCAGGGGCTCGACCCATTCCCATGTGCATTGTGACAGACGTCACTGCGGCAGAAGAAAAAACAAACAGACAACACTTCTAGGTACTATCCAGCCAATGCTGGCATGCATATTACTGAAGAGCATACCCTGATTATGCTCTAGTAAGCTTCCATAGTGTCCTGTCACAGGGCCGATAATACAACAACCGTCCCTGCCGTGCACTCCAGTGCCTCTCTCTCAGCAAAGCTGCTCCTGCCCTGGTTAATATCTCAGCAGCCGCTTGAAGCTCATCACATCCTAGACTGCAATCTACTACTGTGCAGCATACATGTGCTGTGCTAAAAAAGCCCTGGCCTTCCAAAAGGTAGTACCAGTTCCCTCTTTGTCCTCTTTTGACATAGTCCTACACCTAACACCTAACTATGGTCTGCTCACGTTGCATACAACACTGACATACAGTCTGACAGCATCACTCTGAAGGCTGTAGGCACCAGCATGAGAATAGTGCACTATTGTTCTAGCTCATCGCCCATACTTCAGTCAGCTGAGCATCAACACACCCATAAACCCTCAATCGGAGCCTCCGATCCCCGCTCCGCCAAACCCTCAGCCCCCGTCAAAACAATCCACAAACATCGTCACCATTAAACCGTCAGGAGTTCCTATCTTGTACACGCAAGTCTTGCAGTCAAGGTTTCCTACTACGTCATTGGCCACAGTCCGTTACTAAAAGCATTCATTGCACCACTGCCAGTCCAGCAATCCCAGCAAGTCAGCCAATGTCCAAATGGTCATCCAACAGTCAGCACCTGGCACATCAAGCGCCAAGCAAACGGTGATACACCTCAACTGCTTTCCTCCTGCTGCTGATGCTGTAAATGCTCTGCCTCCTGCCCAGCTGCCTCTGCTGCATCACTGCTGCTGCTGTCACTGCTGTGAGAGTCCTCAGTTGCTTGATGCAACCTTGCTGTTGCTGACCTGAGGTCCCGGCGCTCGACCTCACTGACTATGTCTGACACACGAGCGTGGTCACCTACACAGCAAACCAAACACAACACACCACTAGTTGATTGCAGGGTACATCTATACTAGATATCTTGCAGGGTCAAAGGGAGTGTGTGTGAGTGCACTACCTGTGTAAGTCAACTGAGTTAGCTGCTGAGTTACATATCATCCAAACCGGATCATCAGAATCTGACTTTTCCTTCCTCAACCTGAAGCAAGCAACCCTGTGGGACTGCATGTAGACTTTGTGAGCCCAGCTCTCAATCAAAAGCCTGTTGACAGCCTGGCAAAGCAGCAGGCAGAGTCATGGTATCTATCTATCTAAGTCAAGCCGAAGGCTGAACATGCAGCAATATTGCTGAGCTGACACCGGCTCATCAGCTCCACTTCTGGCCAGGTACGAACTCTCGACTCGGACACGTCAATCCATTCAAAAGCACAACGCATCTGCCATACTGCCAACCAAATCCCACCCAGTCAATTCATACACTACTAGTTGTAGTACAAGGTGACGTGCTTACCTCCCATAACTTGGAGTATCGCGTGCCACATAGCCCTGCCATTGCTGAGTTCAGCGTTGAGTGTGAGAGCTGGGCTGGCAGCTGTGCAGAACCACACACCAGCTTTGCACTCCTCTTCCAACTGCCCAGGAGCCCAGCCAGCATATTGCGCGAAGAACCTGCACAAGCAAGCACAAGGTGGCAAGGTACAGAATGGTACAAGTGCCTATGTAAGTCATGTGCTTGCGCTGCATGGAACCCTGGCGGGAAAGAAGGGGTAGAACCTGTGAGCAAGGCTGACGAGAAGTTGCATAGGAACTTCTGTATGTGTGCATGAGACAGCAGGTGTAGAGATACTGTCACAGCATGACCTGGCATGTGTTGCAGCACAGCATGACCTGGCAGATTGCGCCACATGAGCCCGTACATAATCTGTTGCTGACCTATTGTGCAAGGACGTATGGCGCTTAGATGCTGAATGCATGCTCAACCAGACTTTGCGTATGTTGACAGGCTGACCAATGCATGGCAGGCACTGTTCTGGTTACAACACCATCTGGGGCCGCTATGCCACACTGTTGATGCAATAGACTCAAGACCTTGCATGAATTCATAACGCTTTCCCTCAGCAGTGACCAGACAACTACAAACCAGACCTATACAAAACCCCCGTCCCTCACTACTCAGGCCTGTCCAAACAGCACGCACCTGAAATCTGAGGGGTCAGCCTTGCCCGCTGCTACTGAAAGAGCTGCCCCATGCACGTTGTGATGATACACTCCCTCAGTGACCTCTGTCACGCCCTCAATGTCTGACCGGTGTGTGAGAACAACCATAGCTGTATCGCCGCAGTCACCTCCCATGTAGAGTCTGTTGTCTGAGAATAGGGCTAGCAGCTCGTGCACTGTGCTTTTGATCTGTGAGACTTTGTACTGTGTTGGGCGGTTGAGGATGATACCGTAGGATCCATCGGGCCCGTGGTCTAGCAGAAGGATGACCGACTACAGGAACGCATACAATTAGAAAAACTATCATAGATACATTCGTTTGATTAGCATGATACTTTGAGGTGACGCTGCACACTATCACCTACACTGCTAATGAAAACAGTATCGGCAAGCATACACAATCGCAACCCGACTCAAACAACATAGGAGACAATTGAGCAGTGGAGATTGAGGATACTCGCAGGCCACTGACAGCGGAAACAGGTGTCAATTGCTGCTGTTGCACGACACATGGTGTACAAATTGCAACACAGCCATACGTCAGAGATATGCAGGCACAAGCAAAGACCTTTCCAAGCTGATACGGTCAGTAAGTCAGCGTGCATACAACTCAACTATGCGAAGCGTGCCATGCAAATTTGAGTGGACACAAAGGGCACCAGCTGTCTTGGAAGCAGGTCGCAGACTGCCAGCACGTGGAGAACAACCCGATTTGGAAACTATGCAGGTGATGTAGGCAAAATATTCGGCCCTTGCTGGTACCTGATAGAAGTATGTTTGCCTCTCTCGGAACATATATGGATGCGCAAGTAAAAGACATCCTGTCTCAGGCTTTGACAGCTCATGTGCCCACTCCAGCTGATTGAACCTGCTCTTCGTGCCCCAGCCTGCATCTGCTACGTTGCTGCCTGTTTGTTCCTCTGAAGCTGCTGCAGCTGCTGCGCGGGTGCTGGCAACCAAGCGAGCCCTGCATACACAAGCACAGATAAGACAGACACACTTGATCGATTCCTGTGCTGTTGAGCGTCATTGTGCTGCTGCGACTAAAGCAAAGCATTGACTGACGACATACACATGCAAGCAACTGGCGTTCCAGTAGCTGAGAAGCAGCAGTCAGGCGGGTGGTTGCTGTAAGACATGTTGCTGCCATTCCCGTAGCGTACCTGAACTCACGCCAGTCTGAGCCAGCCTCAGCTACTGGCAAAGAGTCAGGTATGGTGGTTGCCTTCTTGTATGTCATGTCTCCAGACCGATCGTCGGCCTTGTCACTGCAGCAGACCAGACATCATGAGTTTTCAACGCCAGCAGGTGGGTTGTATCGCCCAAGCAGAAGAAGCCGCTGCGTACCTGAGTGATGCTCTTACTACATGCTTTACCCGTGACCTACGAAGTGCCTGCGGGGCCAGAAACAAGGTGAAGACTTAGAACCAGCTCCCCATCAACGACACCAGACCCGGCCTGCCTTTATGCACTCACGCGTCTGCACGCTGCGCGTTGTGGCGACGACTGCATTGAGCAGGATGTGCTGCATTCTGCACCACTTCGTATCCTGCTAGCGTGCATGCTTGTACTTGGTGGTAGTGATTGACGGGATGCAAGGTTGGCTTGACGATTCAGGCTGCAGAGCATCAATAATGATTCACATTCGCAAGACGCCCACAAAATGAACGGCTTCAGGCTGCGGGTACGTAAAACCAACCATGAATATGTTGAAGTTTCCTAACTAGGTTGTTATCTTTATCGTCTCCTACTTCGAAACAAGGCCCTTTCATCTACTAGTGTGCATGTTGTAGCAAAATTTTACTGCCTTTGTTCTTCATCAACATGCCACCTGCCGATCTATCCGCAAGCCTGCCATCCCGGCCCCCAACGGTCATCCCTCGTACTATATCAGCTTCTGCAGCAAAATGGGTTCTTCAGTACACCAGACATCAACATTGCGGTCCCGCCTGTCCAGTAGCCCCCAGCCTGTGCCGTCGGATGCCCGGGCCGGCTCGTTCGACCGCATACAGTGGAGGACGCATTTTTGAATGAAGCATTATTCAGATGTAACTAAAGCTATGAATGCTTTTGTTGGGCTCCAGATGTACGCCACTGCCTTGCGCCCTGGCATGCGCTGCCAGACAATTTTGTATGTGCACATATGGCAGCACCAGGGCCCATAATGACGCTCGCAGATGCTTTCTGTGTGCATTGTTAAGTTGAATCAAACGTGCACCAGCGTGAGGAGGCTTCAGAAGGCCGTGCTCTGATGTTTCGCTTGTCCACGCACCCAGCCGTGGGCCCCTCAAAACAGCCCCTCCAGATACCTCGATGGTCGGGTTCTGTTGATGTAATATGGTTATGTACACCCAGAATAAGCCTTTCAAGCATCGCTTTAGGACCCTGACAGCCCCAGGGAGGCACTTACAAAAATGCGTCCGTTCAAAAATGCGTCCTCCACTGTATGCACATGAATCTTCAGCGAGCCTAGAACCCGTCCGCGTGGGTGAGCAGACCTTGTATCAGATACTGCAAGCTGTATAGGCTGCATGCTGCCCTGAATCTGTCAGTGCGTAGCAAGTCAAGTGGATCGACAGTCTCGAAGTCAGTGTGAAAACGAAGATGACTGTGGATTGAGATGGTAGCATTCATGATGCTGATCCATTACCATGATCTGCTGTACTATGATGCACTTACGCCTTTGAATGCAGGTATGATCACTCCCTTGACGGTCAGCACAGCATAACTGCACTGCAGCAAATCTCAGCAGCGCAGGCTACTAACGAAATCCGGCTGAAACCACAGCTGTTGAGTGTACTGAAGTTTCACAATGGCCCACTTGAGGGCACTAATAACAGGAACACCAACATGAGAGCTGACAGTACTGCTAAGGCATTACAAGTATTACATAAGCAATTCAGACTACTTTACTGCCGAGTCTAAAACATGGACAAAGCTCATGCAACGTTGGTGCCACTGTCGGACAGAGTCACTGAGTGCTGTATGCAATGTAGAGGGCCGCCACCCAAGTAACAATGCTTCAAGAATGCTACTGCAGACCATGCTGTCACTGCTTTGCATCCCAGGCGCATCCAGTCGACTGCATGTAAATTTTTAAATTCACGTGCCTGACACACTCCAATCGCCTGGAGCGACCTGGATGGCAGCAAGATCACCATTCTGTGCATCAATATTCATGCAGTGAATAAAGCAAACAGTTGTCGATGTGAGTCTGTCAGCAGTCGACAGGGTTTGCACCTGCAAAGTGGGCTTGACCCCTGACTGTCACGATTGATGGCGCAATTTGAACTGAAGGGAAACATGGCATTTCAACTTGACAACAGCTTCTCAAGTTCCTGATTTGCTTCGACCAATGTGCAGAACTGTAACAGCCGGTTGCCAGAGCCTTACTAACAGCTAAGGCACCAGAACAACTGATGCAGAACTGTTGGACAGCACTGCAACTGAGAGGGTTGGGCTGGCTGTTTATTGTGGCTGCTATATCGCTGCCAGAAGCTTGAGTCGAACTTGGAGACGCTGCTTATTTGGTGCAGCACATGCCTGGCCAACCTGTTGCAAAACAGCTATGCATCAGCCCCTATTCGTGACCAGCAGCACATGCTGCAGGCATAGGTGAGCAGTTCAGCTGCAAAGAGGAAAGCCTCAACGCTGTTTAAAACTTGCTCTGGGTACTGAGTCAGCCCAGCAGGTATCCAAATGGACTGGCCGCAATTGTTTCATGTTGTGTGCAGGTATGCCGCATGCAGCATAGTTGGTTCTGCCTCTGCTGCTCAAGCAAGGGACGGCGCCATTACTGTGAGACCTGAGAAAGCTCTACGAGAGCTACTAAAGGTGCATGGAATGCCAATCCTTTACTTTTGGACCCGTGTCTGGCCAACTGTCATGCCAGTGTGAGCACTGGGCAGGCGGATCAGGATGGAAAGCAGCTCGTAAGGAACTGCAGTGTCGGCTCCTTCACCTGCCCTTGCCCTTGGACCGTTGCGGCCTGCAACAGCTTCTCCTGAGCGGTATCTCGATCTACATATCCCCCCTCCTTGTGCAACGGCCCTGGCCGACACGCTCTCTCTGCACTATCAGATCATGTGTGTTGCGACTGCAGCAAGCGAGAGAAGACGATAACTTGACCCCAGACGCTGTGCTGCAGAGCATTCACTCAACAAAACACCATGTTTATCAAGAGATAACGCGCACGGCCGTATCAAAGAGTTAACACTTGGCCAAGGTCGACTGAGTGATGCTGCATCCTTGTGGACACCCAACAGAGCCACGAAGCTTGTCGGCTTCCAGTAGCGTGCTGAACTCACCGATCGTGTCCCCTACGGCCCCTACACAAGGCACTGAAGTGCGTGGCGTGTGAAGGTGCGTGGGAACTGGCCGGGCTTACTGCATGTTAGGTCTCATGCAACTGGACGAGTTAGATCACTCCCAGGCTGGGACAAGATTATCGCAGTGGCCATTGTGTTGGAAAGGACGACAGCGACTTGCAAGCAAAGCGCCGTTGTTGTCTTCTTGCTGTTCGCCCGAACGCCTCACCAAGTCGCAGTCTTCCTGTTTGTCAGCTTTCGCACCTTGCGATAGACTGTTTATATGTGCTGAATGCTTTGCTTAGCCTGCTGGTGGCATGGCTCATGGTCAGAAGACGCAGAGCTCGCAGCTTAAGCCAGCAAATGGCGCAGGAACGTCGACTTCCAGTCGCAGGGATACTGATTTTGCAGTAGGCACGAAGACACAGTGCACAGCGGGCTTCGACGGGCAGCTGCATCCTGCTGAGATACTTGAGACGCGGAATGATTCAGCGGGCAAAGTTCAGTACTACGTACATTTCTTAGACTGTGATAAACGCTTAGACGAATGGGTGACGGCGGAGAAGCTCATGCCCCCGAACAGCAACATCAGCAGGCTTGAGTCGGTGCCCTCATTGGCTCTCGTGCCTGGGGAGCTTGCAGCACAAGCAGATGGCCAGAAGATCACTCGCAGGCTCAAACGCAGGTTGGAGGACAGCCATGCAATTCCAGGGCATCTGGATGACAGCAAAGATCATGCAGGGCCTGAGAAGGAGCATGCTGAGCGGACGAAGGTCAAGAATGTCCAGGTGTGCATGCAGCAGCTGTGCCTAGGCCTTGCAGTTGAGACTCCAGGGTTGTCTGCTCGCTGTGCAACCTTTGCTAGGCAGCTGGTTCTAGCATGTGTTCTAGCATGTGTTCAGCAAGCGGTGTTTGTGGTGCAAGTTGTACTTGCAGCGAGTGTGACGTGCCCTTCATCATTGTGGCATCATTGGTTGATGTTGACCCATCAAAACGTATCATCAAAGAGCTTAAAGCTTGAGCTGGCAACAGTGCCTGGAAGCATAAGGAGGGCAAGGTACGCGCAAGGTCTTGACAGTTTCGGGGTCCGCTTGCCCAGGAAGGGGGACGGCTGCTCGTTACCTGCACATACGGCACTGGCGGCAACTGTGGCCTGCACTGCTGATGTTATGCAGGTAGTTGAGTTTGGCAAGTATGAAATGGACACTTGGTACTACAGCCCATTCCCAGAGCCATACGCCAGCTGTCACAAGCTGTACATATGCGAGTACAGCCTCAAGTACTTCCGAAAGAAGTCAACACTGCTGCGGCACTTAGCAAAGCTTGAGGCACGGCATCCGCCAGGGGATGAAATCTATAGGTCACCGTCGCCACCACCCAACAACCCAAGTTATGCTGGAGGGGCAGTCACCAACCCACCCATTGCAGTTTTTGAGGTGAGCGGTAGAAGCACTTGCTCATCTGTTTTCCCAGCTTTTTACCTCTCCATCAGTCCCTGCACTGATATTGCAGTTGGGTGTTCGTCATCACACAAGCTATATGAGTGAAGGCGTCAGCGCTATGAACGCAGCCTGTTGGGTTGGCTGCAGGAGTGTGGGCTTAAAGTTCATATAGGGTACTTTTATCAACTTGAGAGAAGTTGAGCTTCCGCCCACAATGATGCACTGTATTCGTTCCTGCAGGTTGATGGCAAAGCAAACAAGGTGTACTGCCAAAACCTATGCCTGCTCAGCAAGCTGTTCCTGGACCACAAGACGCTGTATTACGATGTGGACCCCTTCCTGTTCTACGTGCTGTGTGAGGTGGACAACGATGGCTACCACACTGTGGGCTACTTCAGCAAGGAGAAGAACTGCCAGGACAACTACAACCTGGCATGCATCTTGACGCTGCCAGCGTATCAGCGCAAAGGTGGGCAAGACTTGCTCCCAGATCGTTCTGCAAGTTTCGCCGCTGCAAGTTTCGCCGCTGTACAAGATTCAATGCATGACGATGCGTTGGCTCCTGCAGGCATGGGCCCTCAGGGCTTGAAGTGCGTCTTGCCCCCACAGCTTACACCTCCAGGAGCTCATGCCAAGTCATTTTTAATCTGTTGCAGGCTATGGCAAGTTCCTCATCAGCTTTGCTTACTCACTGAGTCATCTGGAGGGCCGGCCAGGGACAGCAGAGCGGCCATTGAGTGACCTGGGTGCTGTTAGCTTCCGCAGTTATTGGACGCGGCAGGTGGGTCTCCAGGCACAGCACTGCTGCCTGCAGCTTAGTTGGATTGCATCTGCTCAGCACCGCTGCTGATGACATATGCACAGCTGTTTTGTATTGTCGCAGACGTGTTGCAACGCAATCTGGAGTGTGTGTTGGAGTGTGTGTGTTGGGAAGCAGAAGGCACATTCCAGCACCATCTTGCGTGCATTCACCTTGTATGACTTGGCCAAGTTTCAGCTGCAACCACCATGTAGTGTGTGAGGTTGTGGGGGTGTTTGTCAACTGGCTTTTTCACGTGTGCTTTTGCCTGTGCAGGTGCTAGACGTGCTGCGTGACTGCCGAGGCGACATCAGTGTGCAGGACATCAGCGACCGCACCATGATGATGCCCCAAGACATCATAGAGACCCTCAAGCAGTTGAACCTCCTGCAGTACTGGAAGGGGAGCCACTACATAGCAGCTAACCCCAAGCTGGTGGACGAGTACTGGAGGATATATGGTGTAAACGGCGGGCGGTGGTTGGAGGTTGATCTCAAGTGCTTGCACTGGCAGCCGTTGACTACCGGCAAGCCCAACAAATGAGGGCGCACTGTGCTTGAAAGCTTCATCCAAGAATATGCCCTGTGTGGTGGCAGGCGGGCGAGTCATCCTGCAGCCTGCGTTTCTGCGGTGGCAGATAAGGATGCACTGAGGTGTGTGGCTGGTTTCTAAGGCAGCAATGAGAAGTGGTGTGCTTGAGGCAGCAGCTGTAGGATAGCAGCTGCAGCGGGTCAAGCTGCTTCTTACTGGCAGGGCAGCAGAGAAACCGGGGCAGCTTCGGAGTCTGCGCCTGACACGGCGGCCTGTGTGCTTGTTCATTGTCCGCTTTCCATGCATCAGTTGTCGGCAGGGTGTTGGTGTGACAGCGGACCTGTCAACTGGGCCATTCATTGCTGAGCTGATGGCACAGCAGGCCTGGCGGCCGCACACTGTTGCGCATCACATGTCAGGACGGTGCTGTTGGCATTGTTGTATTAGTGGTGTATTCTGCTTGAGAAATAGCGACATTCAAGAACATAATGTCACTGCTGTGTCTGCTTTGGAGACCGACAGATGATGCCAAGTACGTCATACTCAGCCGCTGGGTTGTATGGTGGTTGTATAGTGGCTATGTTCGCAGAGGTTCGCGCCAAGTTCACTGCTGTGCTTTGCATGGGGCCGGTTTGTTTCATGACATGTGATCACCCATCGTGCACATTGTTGTTCGCCTGTCGGTTTGTTTGTGCGATCAATGTCTTTTGGGTGGTGCAATCGTTTTTTCCTCGACTTTTATAATCGTTGTGGTGCGCTGTGTTGGTATGCTTGTAGTTGGCTGGCTAGACCTCGAGGCCCCTGAGGTGCTCTCAGCTACACTCCCATGTCCATGTTTGAAATGTGGTTGGCTTGTCACCGGTAGTTGAGCTCGTTCAGTGTCTTACTGCGCATGTCAAGCACCAAATACTTTGTGACAGCAATGGTGCGTTTGCGTGCATGCCACAGCGGCATTGCTACTGGCCATTGCTACTGGCCGCAGGCCTCTTGCAGCTGCAGCAGGTACTGCATTTGTGAAAGTGACTGGACTACGCAATGTATGAGAAAGTGACTGAGCCAATGCAGTTAGATAGATTGCGGAGTTTTTACTTCTGTTCTAGATAGATGCGCTGGCGAAGCTGCAATGCCATGCTAGGGGTCCCCACCTAGGTCTGTTGTCTGGTCATGATGCAGGCATCACATGGCAGGCGGCACTGACTTATCGGTGCTATCATTGGATTTATTGTGGCGTATAGTCCTGGCTGAAGTATTCTGCATTGTATGCTGTTGTGCGTGTGCTGCTGTGCGTGTGCTGTGGTAGTGGCAGGTGTGAACACCTGAAGTCCCAGAAACTTGAGGTCTTGCAAGTTGTCGTAAGTTTTGGATTGATACAGGGCTGCAAATTAAGATCGTCATTGCTACGCAGCAAAGAACTCGGGCTAGCTGTCCCAAGGCGAATCAGGCTCGCTGGCTTCGAGAGCTTTCTCGACGTTGGGCGGGTTCTGGTATCCTGGCGCGCGAGTAATGTTGCTATGCTTTGGACGGTTTGACAGCAGCCACAGCTAGACTGATCCGCTTCCTGTACTGGATATCAGTCTGAGCCAGCTCTCAGCCAGCTTGCCACCGTCGCAAGTGGATTGACGGACGTCAGAGCAACTCGCGCCACTGTTTATGCTATATTCTAGTGTAAACCACGCATAGCGAGATCGCATGGCCGACGATCTGAAGGTATCTGGTGCTGCCTGTTGAGCAATCTGTATTGATGAGCTGACAGACGTGAGCTCAAAGCGCAAAGCCTCGCGTTCGCAGGCCAAGGGCAATGCTGCCTTCTCAGCTGGAAATTATGAGGAGGCGGTCAAGTTCTTTACTCAGGCGATCGAAGTTGATCCAACCAACCATGTGCTGTACAGCAACAGGAGCGCAGCAGAGGTGACGAACAGCTCCAAGCTCTGGCACTGTGAACATGTTTGTGACATCCAGCGGTTGGAAATACCGTCAAGGATGTAGTAGCAGCCGGCGGTGTCAGCAGCGACAGCTTTTTACCCCGTGGCCACAAGTGTGGTGGCTTCATCTCTATCCCTGTTCTCTCAACTCATCTGCAGCCCTGCCCCATCTTACACACATACCCTACCCAAGATTCTGTTATCTTGCGTGCTTGCAGGTCAGCCTGATGCACTTTTCAAAGGCGC
This sequence comes from Coelastrella sp. UTEX B 3026, assembly GCA_002588565.1. Classification (NCBI taxonomy): domain Eukaryota; kingdom Viridiplantae; phylum Chlorophyta; class Chlorophyceae; order Sphaeropleales; family Scenedesmaceae; genus Coelastrella; species Coelastrella sp. UTEX B 3026. The sequence continues at coordinate 6,885 of NSMO01011431.1, read as the reverse complement.
TGAAAGATGCCAAAAAGGTTGGCAGCCAGTTTGAGCCATCTGCCTAGGCACCAAGGGTGTCTACACACCTGCAGTGAACTTTGCAGCAGTGCTATAGCACAGCAGCAGCTGCGATAGCCTATACTGTGAATGTTGTTGCTTGAGTGGCTGCTGAATGGCTACATGACGGGTCTTGCATCTGATGGTTGCAGTATCCTTACAGCAGTGTACTGTACAACATGTTCTCGTCCTTTGTTGAAAGGAAACCATACCATAGAACAACTGCAGCGCACCTCATGCCAGCTCAGGTCCTGCACTCAACCCAGCAGCAGCTATCAGACCAAGCAATGCACACCACATGTGCACAGCGACTTGCAGGACAGCCACAGCTGCGCATCATCTGTTATGCACACATGGCTTGCACTGTCAGACCAAGTACAGCTTGCAACGCTAGGTAGCAATGATTGCATGTCCCCAAACAAGCTGATTGGCCTGATGTGCAACATCCGGAGCATGCCCTGCTGTGCAGCAGCTGCTTTCATGGCCCCTTGCAGGCGTTGTGGGGCGCCTCAACTGTTTTCATCCACACTGTGCTGTTCCTGCAGTGTGTGGAATTGAAGCCAGACTGGCCAAAGGGTTACAGCCGCCTCGGTGCTGCTTACTACGGGTTAGAGGAGTGGGACAATGCTATCAAGGCATATGAAGACGGTAAGCGTGTTTGCTTGCAGCAGAGTCTGATAGCTGGTATCCAGGCGTAGCTGTCTGTGGCGATTGGAGAGCAGCACAGGCGTGTGACAGGGAAGGCAATGACCTGGCGTATGTATTCCCCTTGCTGGCCAGCAAGGAGTATTCCATGGAGTACTTGGGCCTTTGCTGAGCTGGCTTGTATCATGAGCTCTCAGCTGTTTGAGTCCTGCTGCAAGCGCCGGTGTCTGATGTATTGTGATTCTGTTGACTTGACCAGGCATGGGGAAGCTAGGGGTTCCGACTGCCGCATATCCCCTGCAACCTCAGCACGGATGTGGCATCACTGAACCTATTCTTTGTGCCCCATCCTACACACAGGTCTCCACATCGACCCCCAACAACCAGCAAATGCAAATAGCCCTTTCGGGTGCCAGATCAGTGAAGACCGTTCTTCAGCGCTATGCTTGCCTCCTATGCGTGGATGTATCCTGAATATCGCAACATCTCTTTCCTCTTTGATGCCTTGTTTGTAGGTCTCCACATCGACCCCAACAACCAGCAAATGCAATCAGCCCTGTCAGATGCCATGTCTGCCAAGCACCGCCCGCCACCTGGAGGAGGTCTCTTTGGACCCGAAGCCCTCATGAAGTTGGCCATGGACAACCGTACACGTCATCTGATGGAGGACAAGGAGTTCCAGAGCATGTTGAGGGGCTTGAGTGCAAATCCTGCAATGCTCACCAGCTACCTGAATGACCCTAGGTTCCAACTGGTAGGTGGTAAGCGTTGTTTCACATTCAGCGGCTCTATGGTGCTTGCGGTTTGCTTGCGGTTTGCAACACTTTTAGGCCTGGGTTGCCTGAATTGGGTATGTGTTGGCACGCGTTGGCACAGCAATTTGAAGGCTACTCTCAATAGACAGAATCATTGTCTCCTGCTTTGGCATGTGACCTTACTGCGCGAGCAGTGTTTGATTGGCATCAGTTGCAGGATGTGTTCTTAGCAAGCCTGGTGCAGGACAACTGACACACTACTGCATCCTCAGCGCTACTGTAGTATGGCTTACCTTGTCCCCAGGCCACCTCCAAGGCAGCGTGGCTGCAGAGCCAGCTCAACGGGGCAAGCCAGTAACAGCCTCCCTTCCTCCTGTCTGCTGCAGGCCCTAGAAGTGTTGATGGGTGTCAAGATTGCTGGCAATGGTGATTTTGCAGCTGATGGGGGTGAAGGCAGCAGTGCCGAGTCCCGTCAGCCACAGCAGCAAGCAGCACCAACCAGCGCAGGCACAGCTCAGCAGGAGACAAGCAGCAGCAGCAAGGTGAGCATACTCGGAAGTTTGAGCGCCAGAAACTGGTCAGAATTGTCTAGGTTTGACATGAATCTACAGTTCAGCAGGGCACAGGTAGAGTGCATCAGCTGCTGCCATATGCATTGAGTCTGTCAGGCACAGGAGCAGGCAACAAAAATGGCAGCCAGCACAAGGCACAGCTCCGCTGAAGACGAGCAGCGGGAAGGCGAGCCGAAGGCGGGGCGGGTTCGATAGGATGTAGTCTTGTTTGCAATCAGCGGATTATCAAAGATTGGCAAACATCTCTGCAGCAGCAGACGGACGATGCCGGGTGCAGGAACAACAAACCCTGATGCCGGGACTTGATTAAGTTGCAGCCTCCACCTGCAGCTGGTGATTGCTGTTGCATATAGTTGGGAGTGCATACATCACATGTGCACTTTGCTTGCAGCACTTACTACAGCCGATATTGACATCACCCCTTACATAACAAAGGGAAACCAAACTTCAGCAGGTTGGGCACGGGTGGCACTGCAGGCCATTCTCCGAATCAAAGCTTACTGCAAAGCACAAGCATGTCCTGCGTCCTGCTTTGTGGTGTGTGGTATTGCATACTTACAGACTTCTCCAGCATGTGGTGCAGCAGCTTTTGTCACTGGTCAGCTCTGCGACCTGTCATCAGCCACAGCCGCTTCACTCCATCTTTCTGCTGTCCGTGCTGGTGTTGTGACTGTTACTACAGGCTGCAGCTCAGCCTGAGTCTGCACCAGAAGTAGACATGACAGATGCAGAGAAAGAGGAGAAGGCCAAACATCAGCAGGTAAGCAGGCCGCAGACAAACAACTTGTATAGGGAGTGTGTTGGGTGGAATTAGGGTACAGGTGGGGTGCGGTGAACCCTGGTGTGGGTGGGCAGCTCCGCTCCATTGGATGCCTTGCAGCAGCAGTGGCAAACTCTAGCTAGGGTGGTGCAATTTGTTGCTGCAAGGCGTTTGCTGATGTCTGCTGAGTACAGCCGTATTTCTATTTATTGGATACGTTACTGTTTGGCTGAACAGGCATCCCATAGTGTGTAGGTACGTTACAACATGAGCGATGTTGAGATGCCCAGCACCATGTCGTCATTCGTGACTCAATAGCTAGCAGGATTCTAATGAGGCCCACACATGTGGTGATGCAAGCCACCGAGGTTCAAAGATCATGTGCCAGTCTGCATGGGTTACATACGACGGCTGTTTTGGCACGTGGTGTCCTTGTAGGCCCTAGAATTGAAGAACAAGGGCAATGAGCTGTACCGCAGCCGCAAGTTTGACGAAGCGATAGATGCCTACACCAAGGCGATAGAGCTGTATGACAAGGACGTCTCATTCCTGACGAACAGGTGACGATTCTCCTTGCGACGGCCTGATGCTGCCAGCAGCCTTGTGCAGTGGTCATCTGAGCTGGTTGTATTCATTCATGACTTGCCTGCACAGCTTGTCTGTTTTTAGTCATGTATACTGCTGTGAAGCTTGTCTGTTTATAGTCATGTATACTCTCAGGCATTCAACACGCCTGCCACAACATGACACCTGCCTAGGTATTGCTATTGTCATCCATCAGCTGCTGTTATAACTGTTATTTTGTTGTGCAGGGCTGCTGTGCACTATGAGAAAGGTGATTATCAAGAAGCTATCAAAGACTGTGACAAGGCTGTTGAGAGAGGCAGAGAGCTCCGCGCAGACTACTCCCTGGTTGCCAAGGCTCTAGCTCGCAAGGGGAATGCTCTGGTCAAACTTGGTCAATTGCAGGATGCCATTGTGGCATATAACAAGAGTTTGACTGAGCATAGGACGGCTGATACACTTAAGAGGCTGAATGAGACAGAAAAGGCGCTGAAGGTCAGTGGGCATCCTCGTCTGGGACATTGTGAATTCCAGCACATACGATGCCTTTCAAGTCTATTCTCACACTTGCATACATGCCAGGCATAGAGGACTTGCACGACAACCAGCAGACAATTGAAGTCTCTCATCAGCATGCATTTCACAAGCATCTGGTTGTAATAGCATTACGGTCTACCAGATGAACACATGTCGCACGGAACACTTGCATACATGCCAGGCAGAGAAGACTTGGGCGATAAACTACCAAACTCTTTCATATCAGCATGCACCCCACAAGCATTTGGTTATGACAGCATCTCATCCTCTCAGTTGAACAATTGGTCCATGGAATACACCGGCTATGTACCATCCAGGGCGGCATTGCTATAAGAATCTGTACACCTCAGGCTGTTGTGTGTGTGTGTGTGTATGCATCCACAGGACAAGAAAGAGAAAGAGTACATCAACATGGACATCAGCACACAAGAAAAGGACCTCGGCAATGCAGCCTTCAAAGAGCAGCGGTACCCAGAGGCTGTACAGCACTATCAAGAAGCTTTGAAACGTGGGCCACCAGCAGTCAACCCAGAAGCGCACAAGGTCTACAGCAACTTGGCTGCTTGCTACACCAAGTTAGGGGCATACCCTGAGGGCATCAAGGCGGCTGACAAGTGAGTCCTGCACCTTGCTGTCATTCCCTGTCATGCCTTATATCCCTGTCATTTGTTACAGATGCTATGGATGAAGATCATTTTGTTTGACACCTCCTCAGCCATCACACATCACAGTAGCTAGAACAAATGAATGAGTGACCTCCACATAGCACTTTCAAGCGAGCGCTAGTGTGAGCTGAGGGAGGGTAATGTGTGTGTTTCAAGGTGACTCCGCATTCCCTACCGTCCACTCACGTCCGCGAATGGGAGATCAGCTAGAGGTTGCTGTGCTGACCCATTGCAAGATGCGAATGACTGAAGACGCAAAGCACATGTGTGATCCCCGACAGGTTACGAATGCCGGCAACCCAAGCTTGCTCCTGGCCACTGCAGTGGCTGTCCGGCGTGCCAGGTGCAATCCATACTACATATCATATATCAGGCAGAAACAACACCCAAAGCAGTGACTTATTTCGCCGTACTACATACCATGTAAGCATTGTCGTTGCTGTTTGGCACTGCAGGTGCATTGAGCTAGCCCCTGACTTTGTGAAGGGCTACAGCCGCAAGGGCACTCTGCAGTTTTTCATGAAGGAATACGACAAGGCACTCGCAACATACGAGCAGGGCTTGAAGCATGAGCCTGAGAACCAAGAGCTCAAGGACGGGGTGATGCGCTGCTTGGAATCAATCAACAGACTGGCACACGGTGAGGGTTTCTCTGTTGGTTGGTTGAAGCGGTAACGCAGGGACAAACGGGACAAACACTGATATGATGGGCCCGTGGACTGTTGTTTCAAGCAAGAGTTAATCAAAGCTCACTCAAAGCGTGTCAAAGCATGTCCCGCACTCTTGCCAGTCCTCCTACATTTCAGGGCGCGTGTAGTTCACCATCGTGACAACCTCAGCCAGATATTGTTGTATATTATATGAGAGCCACATATTTCTCGTAACGGCTGCTGTAGTTGAGATCAGCTGATATCATGCTGCCGACTGTCAGGCTGCGGTAACCTTGGTACGACCTTCGTGACTGTCACTGTTACGTATAACCTCGTATAATTGCTGTATCATACGTTCAATGATAATTCATAGCTTCCAGACCGAATCGGCAGACGTTCGTCTAGCCTCGTAGCTTCCCGCTACATTGGTAGCTTTCAGTGTGTGGCCTATGCTCTATCTATATGGCATGTGTGACATGTGGTGGATCCTGTCTGTGCAGCAGTATGAGTATTGCTTGCAGCATTGGCGCGTATTTGGAAATGCGTATGATGCAGGCAAGCTGTGGGCTGTACGGCTGCTGTGATACAGTTGATGCAGTGCTTTGTTAAGCCATGCAAGCACAGTTGCTGTGCGGTTGTCTGGGTTAAAAGTACTCTACAGGGGATGTGTGATCTGCTGGTATGCGTGATCCTCCCTGCTTTTTGTCGGTATTACACGTCAGCAGGCCGCTGAAAAAAAATCCCATGGGAAGCAGCGTTCCCACTTTCCCCCACTCAGCATGCAACTTGCGTGTGGTCATTACTAGTGATGCTGGATCTTATCGACCACTTGAAAGGTTGCTATCTTTGGGGCCAAGATCTGTTGCTATAGGCTGTGAAAGGTATTCAGTTGATTGTTGTCTATGTGTCTAAGATCCCAACATGTAGCTCTTGTTGCTGCAGATGCTGGTGAGGCATCTCAAGGGGAGTTTGTACCTGCATTCTGCATGTACATCTGTCACGTTCCTTGTCTGTTGGGTCTGCATGTACATCTGTCACGTTCCTTTTCTGTTGTGTCTGCTTGTATATTTTTCACGTTCTTTTTCTGTTGTTTCTGCGTGTTTCCTTTTCTGTTGCGTCTGCAGGTGAGGCATCCGAGGAGGAGCTGAAGGAGCGTCAAGCCAAAGCCATGGCTGATCCAGAAGTGCAAAACATTCTGATGGACCCAGTCAT
>NSMO01011406.1:7880-21148 GCA_002588565.1 Coelastrella sp. UTEX B 3026 | reverse complement strand
AGCTCTGATGCTGACCTTATGTGGTACTTCCCAACTTTCAGCAAGAAAGTCATAGCTCAGCTGCAACATGCGGCTTCAATATCATTCACTGCTGTGTCATCAATGGCGCCATCCTGCTCAATCTTCACTTTAAACCCACACACAGCAGTGCCAGCAGGACAGCTCACCCAGTCACTCCAAGTCCCGAACCCCAGAGTGTTACTATGTGTCAGCACCGTCCGGCCATCATTGCACCGGGCCTCTAGTGTGTTTGCTGCTGTGTCATCCCTCAATGCGCCTTGCGGTGGTTGAACTTGCAAGCGGATGGATGTGATGTGATAGCCTGCTGGGCAGGTGGAGTATGGGGACCAGCTGCCGGCCCAGCCGCTGTGGGGTTTTAGGTTTGTGGCTGTGCCAGAGCCTTGGCGGTTGGTGCAACTCATTTGGACTGCAGGGCAATGACAATAGCAGCAATAAGATGGTCGGTGTACTATCGGGGGCCTCATGAGAAAATCTGTAATATCTTACTGCCTGCGCGGCAATGCTCATGTTTTACTTCAGGGCTGCTGTGGTCTGTGTTGAGAGTCTTGCACATGCGCTTACCATGTGCCAAACTACCAGGGTCACTGGCGTCCACAGCAGTATCGTATGCAGAGGCTGATTCAGCCTTGTCATCAGCTCGCGTCAATCCCTTAAGGCTTGTACACCGGTGACTCCGCTACAATACTCAAGTAAACCTACCTGCATTCAAACCAGAGTCATCGCCGGTCCACCCTTGGTAGGCCAGCACACGAGCGGAGAATCCGTTCGCCCACGATCCGGCCGGGCACTGGGCGAAGTTCGTCCAAGCACCCCATTGCCCCCCGTTGCCCGAGCTGATAGTCTTCACGGCATTGGAAAGCTCGTAATTGATGTCGAAGCAAAAATCCGCATGCGCCAGCTTCCACGATTCCCCTGGGCAATCAGTTGGTATTTCCGTGACAGTTGCTCCAATCATGTCTTGCGACACCGTCACGGCGCTATACATCGCATCCGCTGTCGAGAGGCAGCTTTGTAATGAGGTCGGGTCGTTGCTGAAGTGCACTTGACAGGCCTTGCGCATGTTGGTCTGGAAGGTCGAGTCGCAAACTTTGCGGCCTGCCACTCCACGCAGGCCTGCCTTCCAGCCACATGTGTAGCACCTGCATACCACCAACATACCACAAGCAATCGGCCGGAGGCGAGCGTGACAATGGTGGATATGCAGCACCAGGTTGAGGGGCGTCAACACAACGGTAGCCAGGCGTGTCAAACTCCCGTTGTGAATTGCGGCCAGCAGCTGGCTGGCCAACCGCCCGATGAGGCAGCACCGGATGCATCAGTGTTCAACGCAGGCAGCAGCTTCACATTGTGTTTGTGTTGCAGCTGCTATACTAGCACAGGTACAGGGATGTGCATGCTGTGCAGTGTTACAACCCGTTGACCTGACATAAACGTACCAGTCATGTGCATTGCAGCAAGGTGTTAGCTTGTCCTGGAACTGCAGTGCATCTGAGGGCCCGCTGCATGCATTACTGTTGACAGGGCAACCATTGGTGAGCGTGACATAGCGGATGGCTTGCCGGTTGGCCGATGATGCCCAGCTGATAGTGCAGGCTCCATCTGCTGCTGCTGCTGTCGCATTTGCTGCAATGTTTGCGTATGCGAGGCCTGCACACACGGCAGAGAACAAACTTTCTTGCACACGGTATCCGCACCCCCTGTATGTAGTGCAGCAAGCTGTCAGGCTCGGCAACATATACTCCATTCTTGGCAAGCAAGCGCTCACTGCCTTTTTGTCATGAGCTTGCGCTGTATGAGCAGCAACGGTACTCCTGTGGCTGCTGGAGTAGCTCAGTGCAAGCGCACAAATTGTTGCTGCGCAGTGTACGCCAGCTATGCATGTTTTCAGGCTGCTTACGTCCCTGGACTGCAACATTCTGTGACCTGCAGGTCTCACCTCGTCCTGCTGCAGGTGACGCTGCTGCTGCCAGCAGCAACAATACTATGGCACCCGCTGGTCGTGAGAGCTTCAAGACGTTGTACATCTTTTATCAAGGCCACGTTCATCGGAGCCGATAGCAGCCTTTCGCCTGCGCTCGGAATGCCTGCATGCGGATCATTGGCAATTGTTCAGTCTATGCTGAAATGTACAAATTTCAGCATGATGGTGAAGGGTGTCCAACACCAGCGCAGGGGCCATCAGCTGTAGCAGCCATTCAACCGGACATTTGAGCCATCTGAAGACCCTTTGATGGCCGCATCCTCGCAGATCACGGGCCATCCGTGCAACAGACTGTCACTACAGTACAGCTTACAGCAGCGACAACTGGCCAGCAGCAGCCAACTTCTAAAGCACAACCCCGTATCCGTTATGAAGCTTTGATCGCGACCGATTGGGCAGTAAGTATTGTTTTCGGTGCTGCATATCGGTGCCCACCTGTTCAAATCGCGATGAGTGACTAAGCGCACTAGTGATGACCAATGTATCGCATAGGTTGAAGTGAGGTTTCTCCTGTTTTATTGTGCTGTGAGGCACAGTGAGCGACAGAAGCTGTGCGCGACAGCTTGCCAGAAAGTAACGGCACGAGCCTAATTTTTCCTGTCACGGGGTCTGATGATAAAAACGAGCAGAAAACGCAGTTTTATCACTCCGAAAGCACGTCCTGGCCCAAGCTAGTCACGCACGGCCTGGCACGCCAGCAGTCACTCTTGTTGCCTGCTCGTGTCTCAGCAGCATGGATCTGCGTTGCAGACTCTGCAACAGCACTGTTTGTGCCTATCACATTGCTGTTTTCGCCCACCTGGGACATGTAGCTGCAAAATGATGGTGCAGCTTCACCCTGCTAAGATAATCCGCGGTGAGTGCAGGGTGGTACCACCGGTGGGTGACACACTTATACTGTTATGGCAGTCATGTTAGCACACTGAAGTGATCTTGATACACGGAGCATTCAATGCTAATACAGAGTAATGCTTGGGTGAGATATTCACACAGTATCCTCTTCATAGGCCCCAGCAGAAGTCACTATCACCCGCACAAGCAAGTTATCACCAGCAAACACTGCCATGACATATACTGCTTGGCAAGCCTTGCGGCAGCTTTGTGAGGAAGACACTGTTGTTTTACCGTAGCAAGCTGCACTATAGCTAGCTAGCCAATGTGCCAGTGGCCACGTAGCAAGCGCTTTGTCTCATCAATACCTTGTGCGCCTCTGAAATGGGGCGCGGGGCCGATGGCCATAGTGCTATGGCTGGTGGGTAGTATATATATATATATATTAATACCTTGTGAGAGACCACTAAGCTCCTAACGGAACCAGGCCAAGCAATTAAATCTTGATGACACCCCAACAGCAGTGTCCATCAATACTGCAGGCTGCTGGACCAGGTCTGCACTAAGCCACAAGCTGACCGGGTAGTACCCCTTGCTAAACCAATAACAACCTGCTCAACTAGGTCTCACATCCTGAACAGCATTACAACCTCTATGCAATGTGCTACAGGAGCACCACTGCCTGATGGTCTGCCTGATGATCTGACCCCACATGCGTATCCCAACAATTTATGTTGTTGCTACTACCATCTGCACAGCGCCCCCAAACTCAGACACATGCGTTACTGATGTCACATCAGCATGCATCAGCAGTGCCAGAAACACTACCAGATGCAGTCACAGGGGCCACAGAAACTCCCCAGTTCAGTCCAAAACCTCAGACCCTGCTGCACCACACAGTGCTGGGCACAAACCCTGCGCACCGGTAATACTGCGCATTGACTGCAAGTCCGGCATACTGTAACAGGCTGATGGAGTTGCCTGACATGCGCTGACTCTACACTATAAACTACAGCAGTCTTGCTAGCACCCTGCACTATCACAGCCTGTAATTGTATCGGACTGACACACTTGGATGGCAATGCAACTATGCCATGCATTGTATCTAGATAACAAACAATCCAACAAAGTATACTGAATTCTTCACCCACTCAAATCTGCACTCCAACCTGCCTACTATGCATTTTATCACTCTTGAGAAACCATTCTACCGCTCTCTACCGCAATGCAGGCACCAATGTGCTCTTGCAGGCGGGGCCAAACCGCTCCATATGACAGTAGCACTTCCCCCTGCTGCAGTACCCCCCACTGACACTGCACTCCCCACACCCCATGGTCTCACACACGAGGGCATTGCTTGGACACTGCAAGTAGCCCAGCAGATACCTGCCTGGCAGTTGCTTCGACAGGTCAACGGTTTTGCCACTCACGCACATGAACTTGCTGCTACGGCTGTTTGATTGTTGTGCAGATATCCAGAGCTGTCCTTTATTGTCACATGTGGATTTGAAACATAAGATGGGGGAGTTGATGCAGGTTGCGCGTTGCGATGCGTCTATACTATGGATGGCTGCTGCAGTGTTTGAGGATTGTGATCTGTCAATGGATGTTGCTGCTGTGCTTGCTTGTGAGCTGAGTGTGTTGTCGAGCCCTTCTGCTGTCATGACTCCTGCAGCAGACGCCAGCTGCCTGCTGCTGCTGCTGTGCATGACATCAGTCACATATGTCAGCAACCGCCTGCCGACACCGTACCAGTTGTTACTCCCCAATGCCGATGTATCACTGCCATCTGGACTTCTCAAACTCACACAAGCTGCTACATTTGACGCCATCTGTGCATTCCCACCGTCCATGTACGGCAACCCCAGCCGCTGCTGATACGACTGCCGCGCCGCTGCAGTAGGTGCCCTAGCACCAGCACCAGCAGCTGGAGGAGGCCCATGAGCTGGCTTTTTCCCCACGTCCTCAGGTATCTGCCCGTGACCATCTACCCAGATCACATCGTCAGCTTTTTGCACGCTAGGAGGGTTGACCAGATTGTAACATATGTCAGTGCGCTGCGCCCCGTAGCTCCCCCCCAACAGGGGCAGTAGCGAACCCTTGGGCCCGCCCTTCTGCAGTGCTTGTAGCTGAGGTGGGCTGTAGCAGGCTGCTTGTCGGCCGTCTTCTTTGCTTGCGGGTAGAGCTGTTGCCACTGCTGCTGCAGCATCTGGGGAGTACTTGCCAACAAGTAAGCAGCCTGCAGCAGATTTGTGACACGTCAGCAATAATTATTTGGCCAGCAGCCATACAGCGAGACCGACACAGAACATAAACACGGCGCAGTAGCTCTCTCCAGCATTTTGTTTGTGTGTACCGTGGCTGAACTGCAAATGAGACAGGTTTTGTCGGTCCCAGCCAACAGCAGGCATGTCTCTCCCAGCTGCTAATACACAGCACTGCTCACAAGGTGATTGGTTTCCTATTGGGTGTGGAGAGTACCAATATACATGGTGAGGTATCCACTGTAACTTTTATCTCAAACTCACGCTCTCATAAGGTATCAGCACAATCGCCAAAGCACCCAGCTGCTCTCTGCACATCCTGCAGTGTGAGAGTGAATCCCCTCCCCCCACCCCCACCCCCACCCCCCTTGACACCCAGTGTTATCTCGCTCACCATCTGAGAACGCATTCATCCTGCACACGCCCCACCCCGCTGCTTCCGCAGTACACCTGGTCTGATTGAGTGTCCCCTTGCCACAGTAGTAGGGCTGCTGCTTGTGTTTGGTCATGTAGTCCCAGCAAGTACCCAAAACAAAGTCACAGCCTGCTGCACGACCCCAGTCCAGCGGTTCAGCATGGGTGTAGTCCGCCTTGTACCTGAGGGAAACACACAGCAGTACAAATGTAACAACAAATGTGACACCTGTCATAACAAATGTTAGTCTAGCAGTACCTGCCCCTTGGCAGAATCCAAACCAAACCTTGAGACAGAGGTGGCAGTCCGCCTTGTACCTGATAGAGACACATAGCAGTGGTTTTGTGGCTTGAGACAACACCTGTCACAACAAATGTATGTGATCTAGATTGAAATAAACGTTTTCCAGATCTTGTGGCAGCTGTGTGGGCTCCGCTATGGGGTTGATGATAAACCAGCGTCTTGCATCACCTGACCCTTGCCAAGTTCCAAAACAAACCCTAGAGACAGAGGTAGCAACTAACCTCATGTGTCCTCATGTTAGGCGAGCAACAAACAACACATCAACCAGAGCTTTGTCAGCAGGACGCAACAGAGGCTGCCGCAGGACCCCAGATCAAGTGCACTGCAGCAATGGGGTGGTCAGCAGTGCACCTGGAAGTGCGCTCCAGGACGATAGAGCATGGCCAAAAACTGTACACATGTGTGCTTGCTGTTGGTGGTGGAAGTCCCGCTCCATGCCATCTGGCACAGTACACAGTAACTTCTGCCAGCAGCAGCGGCAGCAGCAATGTGAAGACACAGAAAACCATCCGTAGTATCTGCATCAACGTACGTACACTCACCAGCCGGTGTCCTCCAGTGCCGCCAGCGTGAATGCCGAGAACCTTGTTCTGCTGCGGTCAATGGGGCGAGCAGCTCCCATCAACTCACGCTGCAGCAGCCTGCAGCGACATACACAGCAGCAGGGCAGGCCTGTCAGTGATGTGATCAAAAAAAAATTCCGTTAATATCACCAGGAAGAAGAGACTGTTCATAACAGCAGCACACCTTAGATGGGTACGAGTCGAGCAGGGAGCTGCTGTGAATAGCTACAGCAGAAGCCCTGTAGTGGTGTGGCTGGGCTACTGTTCCAGCAGGTCAACCAGCAGAGACCAGCGCAGATACCGAAGCGTTGACCGGGTTCACACTGGTCCAAGCCTTCTTGTACACGTGGTCTATGGACATCTACAGTGTCCCACACGCACACACAATTCTCCACAACCTGCCCGCTGTTGGGCCGAATTGATTTAAAGTCGATTCATAGCTTACACACGTCACCCCACCTGTATTCAAAGTGGCTGGTGGCACTGAAACTGGGTCCCTCATTCTCCAACGGAGCACCTGGCAACTTGTCACACGCAAAATACTGACGAGCCACAGCAGTGACCTTGGGCGTGACAAGGTACGGTCGGCCACCGATGTTACGTACGACCTTGTTCTGGCCAAAGACCTTGCCTTCTGGGCTGCGCCAATCTTCATAGTGTGTGGCACCAAAACCCTGCAGCAGCAGCAGCAGCAGCAGAATTGTAATCAAAACAACTGAAAGAATAGCTCTTGGGTCACATTGGTTGGTTGAGATTTTTTCATCATCTTACACATTCTCAGCAAGTAAAAACAAGTACTTCACTGGCGCTCAAAACTGCATATTTGGACATTGCACCTCACATGAAAGGCTGAATGTAGCCATACACTGCAGAGCACAACAGAAACAGGAGAGCCCCACACAGGCAGGAGGGCAGCAACATTGCTATTCAGAGAGCAGCCCCTGCACAAGAGGACACAGCCTCCTGGGACAGCTCCATGGAACAACTTCATAGAGAAGGCGCTAACAAACCGCCACAGGAAACACACGGCTCGCGACTGCCATGCAGCTGCATGTGCCTAAGCCCCAGTATGCTGCAAACAAATCACTGGGATATATACTGCATGGACAACAAGGAAGCCACCCAGCTGCCTGCTGTGTATGGCTGAGATCTACTTTGCTGTAATCCACTGCTGGCACGGGGTGATGCATGTGGGCAAACCATGCATACACACACACACACACGCTCAGACCCCTCGCAGCACAGCATGTATTTTGTAAGCAGTACTGATGCAGGTATACAGATCTGGCAGCTGCTGTCCTCAAAAACAATACATAACCGTGTGTAAACAGCTGATACGTGACATCAAGCGTTTCCCACCCGTTGAACATACTGTGTCTTGAAGACAGCAAGCTGCGACTGCACACTGTATAAGCGTGCTCCAGCAGTTCAACAGTTGGCAGTGCAGCAGGAGGCTTTTCACAGGTATAAAGGGGTGCAATGACATCGTGTAAGGGAGCTTTACGGGTGCTTTTCAGATAATCTCCACCTACCAGCACATGTACAGTCTCATGCACCAGCACCTCCACCACACGTCCCACAGCCGTCTGCTCGGCATCACTCCCCGCCTTCAGCCCAGCCAAGCCCTTCAGTGCCCCCGCACAGATGTTCATGCTGCCCAGTATGGGTCTCTGTGTCACGGGGTCCACATCACATGCGGTGGCCATGGCAATCATGCCAGGCAGACATGAGTTGTTGTTACTGGTGATGTACATCACAAGGTCGGTGTCTTTGGCACCAGGGTTACCTGCAGCGCCAGTAACACACCAGCGCCAGAGCTTCTCAGAGCTTTGTCATGAGCAGCCCAAGACTGTTTCGGGTGGCGTATCCCATTCATGGCACGACAGCTCTTGCCAGCGCATCTGTACTGTTTGCATTGGCTCAGTCCCTTTTACACCAACCTTGGCATACAACAGTAGTTGCCAGGAGCATGTGCCAGGAAGCAATACCCTGGCCGACTGCCAGCACATCGTTGCTGGGTTACTGTGCTGCAGCTGGTGTGGACCGGCTGTGTCACTCCATACTGTCACATGGCCAGCACTGCCGCAACCAAACAGTTGCCAGGCTGGCCAACAGACTATACGCAATAACTGAATGTCGAAGATCGGGGCGCGTCAAGCATAGGGCCAACAAGCATACCATGAACTGATAGCCAGTATTATGCTGATCTAGGTGTACCAAACGGCCCCCATACCAGCGGGTACAGATAGGGACTGCATTGATGACTGATAGCAGCTGACTACGCCACCAACAAACAGCTGTATCTGCACTGAAGCCCCGCAACCCCCGGGCCCTACTGTGTTCCGGCTGACACGCTGCGCATAGAGCTCCTGCTGCCCCTTTACCTTGTGCGAGGCTTGCATCCACTTTGCTGATGAGACATCCCTGTTGTCCGTCACCAAAGAAAGCATCGACCTTCAACACCCCTCCAGCAGGATGAACAACCTAGGGTAGCCAACGCACAGAACAGCGCTACTTTGGCAGGAGTGGTTAGAGTGCAGTTAACCCACCACCAGTGTGAACTTGCTGCTCTCATGGCAAGGACATGATGTGCTGAACATGTCGACGAGACATCAGCATGCAGCTGCCACCTGGTATTGCTTCCGACTTACATGTATTATGCAGTATTGAGAGCTACACACCATTCAGCAAGTCCCAGGGCTTACCTTGATGTACTTCTGCAGTACTTTGAAGGCTGCTGGAACCAGCTGCTGCTTCACTCGCTTGACATCAGCAGCAGACAAACCACTGAGCTGGTAGACGGGGTTGATACGCAGCGGAGCAGCAATAGGCGTCTTAGACCGCCCTGCAAGCTTGTTACTGCTTGCTGCTGCTGCCTGCTTCTTCTTGGTGGCGCCTTTCACGGGCCGGCGCAAGCTGTCGTCTGTCTCTTGCCCTGGTACTGTAGCATTGTGGTTTGTAGCTGCTGTTGTTCCTGCACTAGTGTCATTGCCTGCTGTGTGTGTCAGTCCGGTGCTTACTGCAGCAGATCCTCCTGCCGCTGCTGGACTGGTCGCTGCGTTCGCTGTTGCTGCTCGCAACTGCTGCAGGCGTCTGCGCAGGACAGCATGCTGCTGTACAATTGCGGGGTGGTGCATGCCGCAACCTGCAGCACCAGACACATGCACACGCGGGTCACTGCCGGGTGTCCTGTTCTGTTGCTGCCTAGAAGTATGCGCAGGCACGTGTCTGCGATGACTAGTGTGTGGGTATTAGGCAGTGTCGTGCTTTTGAGCTACCTTTGAGTATGCTTGCTGCGACCAACCATACCTAAGCACAAACTGTTGACTGCGTGGAGCAACGAGCAGATACCAACCTTCATGATGGTGATGGGAGGAAGCCGAAGTCTGCAGGACGCTGCTACAAACCAGCTGCAACACCGCAACGCTCGTTAACTTGAACCCTGAGGAGCGCCATGGCAGCTGCATCACAAATATGCAGCAGCTGTAGCTTGTCAGCTTCTGCAGCTGCCTTCAACACCGCTGCATCAGCTGGAGATTGATGCAGCTATGACTGCTTGCTTGACGAAACGCTGCACTATAGGCCTCTGAAATTGGCTAGCCACTTTACAGAGCTGTCTGCTGCTGAACCACGATTAGCCGTCTGCGTTGAGGCTCCAATTGACGGCTATGCCGCTGGTAAAGCCTGCAGATTGAACCAGTCAAGGTGGCTCAAGCGTGCCAGGAGTTTCGGGAAGGACCAGAGCACCTATCAGCAGTGGGTTACGACGTGCAAAGTCACCGGTGCGGTCGCAGCAGATAGCGGACATCGCAAGTATGCAGCCACCCAAACAAGGCCTCAGACGAGAGTATGACCGCTCAGCACAAGGTTGCAAGTCCGTCCAGGAGCAAAGCGGGTAAAAGCGTGAAAGCGGGCACGGGCGCCATCATCGACCCGACAGCTCATGCGAGCACCGTCCCGGCAAAACACGCCTATAATTAGGTACCATCATACACCATATACACGATAACACAGGTGTACAATCACTGGGGACTGAGCGATGACGGTTCCCTACCTAGTGCCTCTGGTTTTTGAGCACGGATCCTTCTATACAGCAGAATCAATAGCACAACCCTAACGTAAGCACCCAGTGTGATATCAACCGTGACCAGTTCACATCAACGCACTACTGTTCTTGCGGGAATGGGGGCCAGGTACAAGCACTGTTGATGGATTCCCATGTGGTTCATTAATCTCCAAGTCGCCAGGGCTCTCTCCCAAGCGCCGGGCGCGGAAGCTCGCGTGCGCTTTGCGTGTCATATGGGACCGAGGCTTGTTGGGGGCCCCTTGAGCATCGAAGTCCGGCCTGATTACCTCAAACTCTTGGCCCGATGCCTTGCTGACATACGTTGAGTGCGAAGCGGTAGCACGCAGCTTTGTTTAGAGTCACTGGCACGCCACCTGCCCAAAGCTCCGGTGCTTCTGTCAGACGAGCAGTCTCTCGACAGCAGGCAACCCTCCGTTCACTTTCAGATTCGCTTACCCGGGCATATTATACACGTAACATGGCGGCGCTGAGTGTCCAACAGGCACTGCAGCTGCTGGAACTTCAACCTGGTGCCACAACAGAGCAGATTCGTGCTGCTTACAAAAGGCTAGCTCTCAGACTGCACCCAGACAAGCAGAAGCAGCAGGCATTGCGGACACCCAGCACTGTGCCGTCACCCCAACAGCAGCCAAGGCTTAGCAGTGGTACCAGCTCACAGGATGCTGGTGCCTCTTTCAGCCTGCTGTCTGCTGCTTACCAGCTTCTTACAAGCACCGCAGCAGAAGCTCAGAAGCAGCAAAGCGGCGCCAGCCATGGCTGCAGTTTCCCTTCGTTTGAGGCAGCATACGCCTCTGGTAGCTTGTTCACAGATGCATTGGTCGACGAAGCAGTAGTGTGTGGTTTGCCCCCCTCAGACATAGCCTCGGTACAGCAGCTGGTATACGCAGCTGAAGCAGGCCAACTGGCAGAAGCTTTGACACAAACACCACCAACTGCAGAAGATGAACAGATGTGGCGGCAGCTGTATCAGCGCCTAACGATCAAATGGCAGGTGGAGAAGCAGCTGGGGCAGCAGCAGCAGCACGGGAATGGCAGGGGTCCAGCAGGTGGTTTGCTTGCTGAGCTGCTGGCTGACTTTCTGAAACCTGCTAGTGACATGTTGGTAGAGGTATCTGAGGACTATCATGACGAGCAGTTTGATGATATTGCAGCAGATCGTGCACAGCAATGCCAGACTCGGATAGCAGTAGAACTTCAGCAGCCGCAGCTGCAGCAGCAGCAGGGCCAGCCGTCAGTGCAGCCACAGCCAGCAGCTGAGCAAGCTGGTCAGCCAGAGGAGCAGCAGCAACAGCAGCGGATTGTCCCACTGCAACACAGCGGTCAGTTGGCGCAGCAGCAGCAGCCTGCTCCTGATAGCAGCAGCAGTAGCAGCAGCAAACGGCGTATGCGTCGTGGTTTGGGATTCTACTGGACCTGGTTCAGGCGGCTTGTTATTGCCAAAGCTGTTGTCAGCATACTGCTGAGTGGCAGGACACGGCGTGCAGACGAGTATCATGGCTTGTTTACCATGTTGTGAGGTCACGTTGTGCTGGCGTGTATGTCTGGATTGCATGTGTGCTTGTTCTGATATTGAGTGATTCTCTTAATCATGTTGTCAGTACATGTAGTGCATGCAACATGTGACAGCATCAAGCATCTATTTGCTGGTGGCAGTGACCAGCTGGCATCATATTATGATAGCGGGCTGCCCCTCTGTAGCACGGTGCACGTGCAGCCTTCTCTCATTGCCATCAAGCAGCCTCTTTCATCTGCTACCAAAGCAAATAGTAAACTTCTTGGCAGTGAACTCATGTCAGCCTAGGCCGCAGCCTGCTGGATTTTGTCCGCTCACATCATGTGTGCACTTGAGTTTGACTGTGGACTTGATTTGAATAGCATCTTCGCATGCATCCGATTTTCTTCCAGTGTACACCGGTGTCTCCTCAGTTTGCAGTCTATGGACGCAGACTCAAACCGACTCTGGCTTCTGAAATCCAGCGACTTGGTGTCTCAGACACGGTGTAAAAACTCTGGCTCCCGAACACAGCAGTTCTGTTGCCAGCCTGCCAGACATGTGACCACTGAGTGACCACTGGGTGACTGGGCTCTTATGGCATAAGAGCCGACTCGGAGCTGTTGTGGTAAACCTGTTGGTGTTTCGAATTCAACAGGTCACTTGCAAGCAGCTGTGGACGCTCAGCCCACAGTGGATGCAAGTACAATACAGCAATTCGCTTGGCATTTCATATTGCACGAGCTTAACTAAACTGTGAAGTCAGCCTTATGTTGTGCCCGGCATCAGCCTCGCAAGGCCTGAGAATATGCCAGTGTGCTGTTGCTCTGTACCTGTGCTCGCTGCAAGGGTTGAGTCACCACACTGTCAGCTTCATGGTTATGAGTTTGGCCCAGACTCTCACATGCCATCTTCAGTCGAAGCAAGGGGCCTGCCAGCACCACACATACGTTGACGGGTTTCCTACTCCGGTCCTGGCAAGGATAAGTTGTACGACCCTCCCTTTATCAGCTGTGCTGGTAGGTGACTGCCATGGCAGAGCCAAAGCTGATACGACTTTACTGATAATTACCAACTGGGCTGCATTACTGCTACCAACCTCAATTTGTACAGAACCCTGACTGAGCGGTTGCTGCTCTCCCGCCAGGAACCCCGATTGACTACACCTACATCTCTACGTTTTGGACCAAATTGATAAGCCAAGAGCACAGTGTGTGCGCTGCGGACGACAATTCTCAACACACAGACAGCACTGACAACACTTACTGAACTTCAGACTGGCAGTCGCAGCATCTCTGCCGCTTCACAAGT
>NSMO01011381.1:0-22306 GCA_002588565.1 Coelastrella sp. UTEX B 3026 | reverse complement strand
TGCTCGCACATGTAGCCACAGGATCTAGCTGCTATGCTCTATCCACTAGGTGCTAGAGCTGCACTGCGGGGCAGCTGATGTTCAGCTAGAGTGGACTCACGAGCCAAGCCAATACAGCGGCCCCTGCTACTGAGTTGAGTATGTGGGTCAGCCAGTTGAGCCATCCCAATGTGTTCTGAAACTGGATGAACCCCCAATCAAAGATGTAGGCAATTGTGATGTGACCAAGAGAAGGTCCTGCAGATTGCAGGAAACTCAGTTGTGACCTGGCACACAGCAGCTGCTCGCAAAGCATAGTACAGCTGTGACACTGTAGTGGTTGTCAACGTCTGCACGCTGCAACGTTGGCATCAGTTGCTGTAGGGCGCCGCAGCGATGCAAAAGGCCTAGTAGGAACAGGGACAGCTGCTGTGCGAGCCATGCAGCTGTACCACCTAGTGCGTGACCTCACCTAGAGTGATCGCTTGCAGCAGTCCCAGACTGATGTAAAAGAGGCATTGCACTGCTACTATCTGGGCTATAATCAGTACGGGGTCCCATGCCTGCGGCCGCAGAACATACAGCAGTTAAGACAGGTACCCAACTGCACGTCCTCGTTCTAAGTTGCCACGTGCCTCCAGTGCCCGCACATACGTTGGAACCGTAGAACATGCCAGTAGCGCTGGTGACGTGGAACTATTGTCTACTGCAGGCCAGCTGATTGAATTGCAAAGTTGGCATGGCAGAGCTGTCGGTCAGTTGTTATGCCAGTTGCGAAGCAGGCGCAATGCGGCGTGCTAGACAGCGCAGGACTACAATAGAGTATACGTTTTAGTACGATGCCATAGACGGAACTGTGTGTAGTAGATGGCTTGTTGATGAAACCAGTCTCAGTCGAGGCTTCGTCGGAGTCTGACCGTCAGCACGAACGGCACATAGTAAGCTGTTGGATTCTGTTTGAGTGGTGTTCCACACGTGCTGGCAGACTGGCCAGCGCGTGTGCCATGGTTCCTGCAGCTGAACCGCAGCAGCACTCATCACTCGCCAACACCAAGGCCTATCAAGCCAGTGTGTGTGAAGCCACCACACTGTGAGGAGACCCCATACACGCCCATGATCACGTTACCACAAAGCAGTGTCAACCTTGAGCAGCACAATACACGCTGTACTAATGCTGCAGCTAGTCTGGCACGCAGTACTGGCAGACTAGTTGGCAAACCATCGGGCCACTGCAGCTACTGAACAATTGAGCAACACCTGCCAGGCCCTGGCTGGCCAGGCTGGTACAGCACGGTACAGCAGCCAGCTCCCAAATGATGTGAGCAAACAAGCACTAGGAGAAGAGCTCCCCAAACATCACACGCAAACCTTTGACACTGGACCACAAGCACAAGAACATGCACCAGAAGGCAGCTGCGCGTGCACATTAGTGCTGACACCCTCGAGCAGCGCCAAATAGTGAACAGTCTAGAATTTGCCTGATATCGTATGTTGCATGAGCAGGATTCCTAACCTTCAGAATGCTATTGCCAGACTGAGATTTGCTAAGAGCAACTGTCACTGTGACATCCGACAACAGATGACTATTGCTTCAGTTGCATTGCAATGAGCGGACTTGTGCCACAACCTGCCGATCTAGCAATACCAACAGCTGCTCTACCGGGCCTGGCCACTGCTCATGCTGTGCTGGATTGACCTGTGTCATAACCTACCATTCTAGTCACAAATGCAAATCTGCAAGATGGTTACAATAGCAACCGCACATGCCCGTGCAGAGTTGCTTTGCTATGCAGCCTTGTCAAGCCCACTTAAGGGGTTCATTGTGCCCAACAAGCCCTGCTTCTTGCTGCTGCTTGTGTTGTTCATTGTAGCCACCAAGCTATCACACTCTGGCTCACTGCATATTGCTGCAACTAGGGCTGCGATCTTCAGTTGGCAGCGTCACGCAATGCAAGCAGCCCGTTAATAACTGCTACGGCAAAAACCTGACCTGGCGCTGTGCCGTACATAGGCTACTGCAAGCGCACAGGTTTGAGGCCAGATTTCACAGGTAGCAGTTGCTGCAGCAGACCGGCAGCTGCCCCTTGTCCCAGAAGTTGCTGGTGAGAGTTGAGAACTTAGCTACCAAGTGTCTTGCTACTTGTCCTTCTTTGGTTGTGGTTTGGGGAAAATAGGCGGCTTGGGGGGTTCTGGTATGAGGCCTGCTCGCGCCAAGAGAAATGTAACACGGTCGGATGGTTGGGCGCCATTTGCCATCCAATACCTGAATGCAAACAGTTCAGGATCGTTCAAAGGAGGTGGGAGAGCTTGAGAGAAAACCTGGCCGTCTTGCCCTAGCCTGTATGCCAGCGGTACAAGAAACAAGCGAACATACTGCAAGTGTGAAAGGGCACAGAAGCGGTTGACACCAACCGCTTCTGGTGTCATCGAATGACAGCGTCCACGGTGTAGGAATAGGCTACTTTGTCTGCTGCTGCCTGCTCAGCAGATGTGCTGTATGCAAACTATCCCAAATTCTCCATTAGACCATACCCCATCTTCCATGCTATCACCAGCCACTTGAACAGCAGTGGTAACGGCAACAAACTTGGGGGTCTAGAGAGCTGCTGGTCCTGGTGCGCAGCTCGAGAGGGCAACTAGCAAGTACTGCCGCGGCTCGCGCAGTGCGTGCATAGTGTTTTCCAGCTGTTGTAGTAATATTAGCGCACACTGACGCTGTCAACCAGCCTGCATGAGTTAACTACACCCATCGCCAGAAGCAGGCTGTAAACTGGTGCTGGTTCGATCCTGACAGCTCGCTGATGAGAAACGGCGTCTTACTTGATTCTATTGAACTTCAGCCCCATATGCTTGTTCCCATCGGCCGCTGCAGGATAGTGTAAGCACGATACTCGTCAGCAGTGTCGGCAACAGCAGACACAAGTGCAGTAGCACTTGCTACAGCTACATGCAAGATGTTGACAGCCGGTTGGGCGTACCTGGCAACGGGTCATACCATCCTACTACTTCCAAGTGCTTGCCGTCGCGAGGTGTCCTCGGGTGAGCCACCACTAACCTGTAGAACGGTAGATGCTGCAGACAGCAACAGGCGCACGCGTATGTCAGTCCAACCGAGGCACCACTGCTTTTCTGTTATCAAAAACATATCACATCAACAATGAAGCGTATTTGTAAAGGATCGCTTGCCTTTCTGCCAAAGCGGGCTAGCCTGATACGCAACCCCGTCATCTCATACCATCATTCGAGAAATATGGCTAACCCTGAGAATCCGTGGGCGACACACAACCCCTCTCCTGTTCAGCAGCGGCAGAACGTTTGGCTCGCTTCTTGTACTGCAGGTTTTGTCTATCAGGGCCTCCTTGAACCTTACTGTGTGCCTTACATGACACTAAGGCGCTATTTGGAGCGTTGGGAGCTTCATCAGCGGCCCCATGTTGGTGCCTTGCGCATCCTTTTATGTACAGCTGATCAGCAGTGATAGTTGAACAGGGTCGTCTTGTGCGGGTCGACTCATCCGAGCCCACTCTGTGTAGTGCCAGAAGGATAATACGGTGTCACCTGGTGCAGTAGCACGGGCCAGGGCTTCTTTCCTAAGCAGCTGTCAAACAGCAGACTTACATCCATCAGCAGCAACCGGTCCAGGCTCAAGCTGCACGCGCTAGTGCGGCTGCACGGCCGCTAGTGCGGCAATGGAGTTAGGGGATGACCGAGTAGTAAACCGCGGAGAGCCATCTGACGAGGATGAAGATGACAATGGCAGGTGAGGACTACACCCATCAGCTTGCACCACCGCCAGCACAGCCCGCCCTTACACGCTACAGCTTCGCATACTTATCACAATGCTACTGAACGCATGGGCAAGATTCAGGGACGTCTGCAAGCGCAGAGCTGCTGCCTATGCAGCTCCTGCAAGTACTGCAGCTGAGCTCAAGCAGCTGCTAGCAGGACGCAGCAAGCTGAATGCTGCATACTCTGCCAGTCTGCACAGGCGAACAGAGGCTCAGATGTTGCACATTACGGTCACCTGTTGCGTTACAGGTCGTTTGAGGCATTTGAGCGTCAGTATGCTCAGGACAACTCATGGGAGAGCTTGCAGGAGGACGAGCAAGGCAATCTGCGGCCCTTGGTGAGCAGAGAGGGGGGGTTATAATAACGTTCTGCAACAGCAACAGCAAATCTAGCAGGCGTGACGGCATGTAGGGGCATTATGCAGCAGCAGAGTGAAGGCCAATAACTGTGACGGCATGTGTGGGCTGTTGTGCAGTAGCACACACCGCCAACACACGGAGTTGAGAGTTTGGAGAGGCCAGCGCGGGCACACCCACTACAGCAGAGCTTCCGCACCTACCGCAATCAGGCTCCAGTGTTGTTTGGTTATTGGAATAGCTTGTCTTGACAGCCCAACGGCTAACCTGCCCCCACAGCAACAGCAAGTACACAATGCAGGAACAGCAGCTTGTGAACTGTAAGGACGCATCACCCTGGCGCTGAAGGCTTAGCGGCAACTTGGCGTTAAAAACCTCGCTGAGCATACCCGGCCACAACAGCAAGCACCTAGCAACTGCAGAGTTTGCAGCACCTGGCGTTGTGGGAATGTACAGCTGTGCAAATGCCACCTGAGTGGGTCCGGATGATTGCGAGCATCATTGAGAGCCTCAGTATTAGCCTCATGAATACCGGTGGCCTCCAGTAGAGTGGCAACCCTACTAATGTGCTTAGCATCCGGGGCAGCTGTTGGGGCAGCATGCGGGGCAGTAGTGAGGGCAGTAGCAGCTGTTGACAGCTGCTACTGCCCCAACTACTGCGCCGGATCCTGCCCCAACAGCTGCTACTGCCCCAACTACTGTTGCTGCAGGATCACTGCGGAGCTCCGTGCACACTTTGAACGGGTTGTGCATTGCTGCTTTTGTTATTTGGACTGGAGTTAACCAACCAACACCGTGCACAATCAGGATGCGCATTGCTGCTGCTGCCTCCTACTGCAGGATCGCACTTCGGAGCTTCATGCTCGTCATGGACGTGCCATGTCAAAGATCCGACCAACAAAATGCATCATCACAATTAAGCTGTGCAGTGCTGCCGCTGCTGTTGCTGCAGGATCGTACTGCGGAGCTTCGTGCTCGTCGTGAACGTGCCATGTCAGCTGCACAGTCATCAAGAATACGGAAAGGCATGATCAGGTACCTGCTGCTGGTGAGTGTGTGGTTCACCCTGGCCCCTACGTCCTGTCTATAGCCTGTGTATATCAAGGTGGATTCATAGCGTGCATCCAAGCTGTTTCTGTTCAATATATTCAATGAGTTTGTGGTTTCAATTGATTTCTTACTGGGTGTGGAGGGTAGATGGTGTGGTATCTAGTGTAACTTCTCTCTTTCTCTCAATAGCAGTTACCATGGCAACCAGGTATACTGTGCATGATAGTTTCTGGCATTGGTCCATAATAAGAGCTGTGTGTGGTAACACAAAAGGCATGCTCAGGTGCCACCGGCCACAAAGGAGCTTGCAGGAAGTCTGCTGCTTGTGACTTTTGTGACTGATGATATGCTGACTTATGACTTGATTTGTCATTTTTGACTTTGGCTTGACCTGTTTTGATTCGACTTGCGACTTGCGTGTGATCTCTCTTCTGATGTCCCACGCTATCGTCACACATATCATATGAGACATATGTCGTGCTTGTCTTGCCGCATGGTTGCTGGGCTCTTGGGCAACATGCTGCACACATCGAGATATGCGCCCCGGTGGGCCCGTTGTGTGGTCCATCGTGTGATGCCGTGTGCCATGCAACCGCCCATGTCGGCCCTATCTTGCCAGCCTTTGGTTCGCCCCGCACGTTAATCCCCACATGTCAATGAGCTGTGTATATATATAAGTTACCCACCAGCCATAGCACTATGGCCATCGGCCCCGCGCCCCATTTCAGAGGCGGAAACAACAGCACCCAAAGCAATGAGCTGTGTATGCATGTTCTAGCAGACTGTTGTATGTTTGAGCATTCACCCAGTAATGCGGCATTGATTTGTGCAAGGATGCCTGTATCAAACTTGACATGCCCTGTGAGCTGGATTTCAAACTGAAGCCTCACTGAGTCAGCCTTGCATTGTACAATCTTTGAGCAGGCTGTAGACCTAAGGCAGCCAACACACCAGACCTGCGGCCAAACGGCTTAGCAGCATGGCAGTTCTGCAACAACATCTCACCAGCACCCTCTTGATGTCACATACGCTGCTAAACTCAACTATGTGCAGGTGGTGGACCTGCTCAACGCAGCCAATGCCCCAGATATGCGGCCAAATCGCCTAGCCGTTATAACACTTTGCAACATCATCTCACCAGCACCCTCTTGACGTTGCATCTGCTGCCTTACTCACCTGTGTGCAGGTGGTGGACCTGCTTAAAGCAGCAGATGCCCCAGACATGCGGCCAAATCGCCTAGCCGCGGTGGCAGTTGCGCATCATCATCTCACCAGCAACCTCATGACGTTGCATCTGCTGCCTTACTCACCTGTGGGCTGGTAGTGGACCCATCTAACGCAGCCAATGCCCCAGACATGCGGCCAAATCGCCTAGCCGCGGCGGCAGTTGCGCATCATCCCTCCACCAGCACCCTTATGGCGTCACATCCGCTGTCTTACTCACCTGTGTGCAGGTGGTGGACCTGCTTAAAGCAGCAGATGCCCCAGACATGCAGCCATATCGCCTAGCCGTAATAACAGCTCTGCAACATCATTTCACCAGCACTCTCTTGACGTTACATCCCCTCTCCATACTCAACTGTGTGCAGGTAGTAGACCTTTCTAACGCAGCCAATGTCCCAGACATGCGGCCAAATCGCCTAGCCGCGGCGGCA
Organism: Coelastrella sp. UTEX B 3026; assembly: GCA_002588565.1. Lineage (NCBI taxonomy): Eukaryota > Viridiplantae > Chlorophyta > Chlorophyceae > Sphaeropleales > Scenedesmaceae > Coelastrella > Coelastrella sp. UTEX B 3026. The sequence continues at coordinate 15,477 of NSMO01011381.1, read as the reverse complement.
GCTGCGCATCATCATCTCACCAGCACCCGTATGACGTCACATACGCTGTCTTACTCAACTGTGTGCAGGTGGTGGACTTATCTGACGCAACCAATGCCCCAGACATGCAGCCAAATCACCTAGCTGTTATCACAGTTCTGCATCATCATCTCATCAGCACCCTCATGGCGTCACATACACTTCCTTACTAAACTATGTGCAGGTGGTGGACCTGCTTAACGCAGCAGATGCCCCAGACATGCAGCCAAATCACCTAGCCGCGGTGGCAGTTGCGCATCATCCCTCCACCAGCACCCTCTTGACGTCACATCCACTGTCCTACTCAACTGTGTGCAGGTAGTAGACCTTTCTAACGCAGCCAATGCCCCAGACATGCGGCCCAACCGCCTGGCCGTCATGACAGGATGTGCTCGCGCTTTCATTCGCAAGTTCTTTGACTTGAACCCCCTGGGCCAGCTGGGGTTGCTGGTGTTGAGGAATGGCGTGGCGGAGAAACTGACGGATTTGAGTGGGAGCCCTGAGATGCAGATCAGCAAGCTCAAGCAGTACGGGATGGACACAGGTGCGATTGCTGCTGCTGCTGCTGTCAGTTGGTTGCGCTGCTGCTGTCGGTTGGTTGCTTGTCTTTACTTTGCTTATGTTTCTCCTCCTGGAGGGGGGCTCATTTCTGGGGTAGTGGTGGTTGGCTGTCCCCCAGGGGTGTGGGAGCATACCAAGTGTCTGCAAGTTGCTTTGTGCTGTTAGTTGTTGTTGGTGAGAACTAGCAAGGCATTCAGATGGGAGTCGTCCAATGTGATTCAGCAAGCTTAGGCAGTACAGAATGGACACAGGTGCGGCTGCTGCTGTCCAGTTGGTTTGCTTGGGTTGACTTCGTGGAGGGGGTCGTCGCTCATTGCTGGGGTTGTGAACGTTGCCTGTCGCCGGGGCGGGGCACCCCAAGTGTGCATTTTTTTGGTGCTGTGAGTAGTTTTTGGAAACAAATGGCTAGTGGCTAGGCGTCTTTTGAATGCGGGTCGTTGAATGCGATTCAGCAAGCTCAAGCAGTACGGGATGGACACAGGTGTGATTGCTGCTGCTGCTGTCAGTTGGTTTGCTTGTGGTTACTTCACCCATATTTTTGATCTGGGGCATGAACTGCTGGCAGGCGCACCACACTATGTGCATCAGGAACTGCTTTGGTTCAATCAGTGCAACTATAGTGCGCTTTTCTAGCGGTCTCACTGGATGCTGCTATTGTTTACTGCAGGTGGTTCCGCGTCCCTTCAAAATGGCTTGGAGTTGGGGCATGAATTGCTGGCAGGCGTGCCACCTTATGTGCATCGGGAGCTACTGTTTCTGATGGCGGCGCTAAGTACAGTTGACCCTGGTAGAGTTGATGAGAGTATAAGCAAATGCAAGGATGCCAAAATACGGTGAGAGTATCGTGAGCTTTGTATCTGTGTGCATGTGGATGCCGGTGTATGTGGCTGCTTTGATGTGAGAGAGTATCCAAACGTTTGTATCTATGTCCGTTGGATCGCTGGTGTATGTGGCTGCTTTGAAGCAAGCAATAGTGTGGACCCTGGTAGAGTTGTTGAGAGTATAAGCAAATGCAAGGATGCCAAAATGCGGTGAGAGTATGGTAGGTTATGTTTTCGTGAGCATTGTGCATTTGGCTGCTGGTCGGTGTTTACATTCATCGCAAGTAGTCCTCCGCAGGCTTCTTGACTTGGTTTCCGGGACTCGGAAACCAAGTCAAGAAGCCTACGAAGGACTACTTGCGATGAATGTAAACATGCAACCAGTAAGCACACGCTTTGACTAGAGTATAAACTGCAAATACCTTCATGCCAGCCATGTGCTTGCGTGATCCTTGGAAGACTGGATGAGAGTAGCAACAAGTGAAGGGCTGCCAAAGTAAGGTAAAGTTATCCTAGAATTTATTAGTGTGTGCAATCGGCTGCTGGTCACAGGTAGTATGTGGCTGCTTTGACGTAAGCAATGCTGTTGAACCTGGTAGAGTCGAGGTATCAGCAAATGCAAGGATGCCAAAATACGATAAGAGTATTTAGGTTGTTTTGTCTGTGTGTTTTTAGCTGCTGGTGTATGTGGCTGCCATGATTTAAGCAATACTATGGACCCTGGTTGGCTTTATGAGAGTATAAACATAGCAAGGATGCGATAATACGGTGAGAGATCCGTGAGGTTTGTTTCTGTGTGCTTTTGGCTGCTGGTGTATGTGGCTGCTTTTGTAGTACTTAGACCCTGCAGGAGTGAATCCGATTCTTAAAAGGTGCAAGGATGATTGCGCCATCTCTAAGACTTCTGCAAGAGGGAAAAACAGTCTGAAACCAGTGTTCTCCAACGTTGCATATGTGCTGGGCATATGTTGTGGGTATACCGGCTGAAGTACACATTCTGATCCGCAGACTGCAGATCACATAGGCGGCACCTACGGCATGGCACTGAGGAGTCGCACCTTGTACACTTGCTGCTAACCCATGCTTACAATGCACGGCCTGACTCGGTATAGCATGTGTTCACATGCTGTGTAGGGTTTCTGTGGTTGGCGTCTCAGCAGAAGTCCATATCCTGAAGCGGACTACGGAACGCACAGGCGGCACCTACGGCGTAGCACTGAATGAGACACACCTGTCGGACTTGCTACTGGCCCATGCATCGCCACCTCCTGCACCCCCGGGCCAGCTAGCAGCCGAACTTGTTCGTATGGGGTTTCCACAGCGTGCTGCTGCTGGGGAAGGCAATGCGGTGTTTGTTGGGGAACTGCCTGAGCTCAAGTCTGGGGGGTACACGTGTCCGAGATGCAAAGCACGGACACCGGAACTACCGTGCAAGTAAGTAAGGGCTTGGCACTTACGCTTCGTATTATTGTATGTTACATTCACACACCTCCAGCTTTTGTGGGCTTTTTTGGGCTTGAGTTGCCATGTAGTTGACATTTTACGCCCTGTGGTCTCCTTGCCGGCTGTTCGCTGCTTGTAACAAAGTGCAGCGGACGTTGGCGATGCGACGTTTGTTGGGTGACTTCCTGAGCTCAAGTCTGGGGAATACACGTGTTCCAAGATGTAAAGCATGAAGTCAGAAGCGTCCGTGCATGTGAGTACGGGATCAGATGTTAGTCCCCTTTGCAAATGTTTCACAGGTGTTTGATGTTGTGTAGTTTATATGACGAGTTGTGAATCAACAATGTGCTAGAATGCAAGCCGTGCTAGGATCAGGGACAGACAAACAATGGGCACAACACTACGCCCAACAACAGTCTGCAAACAAGCGGGCAGGCTTGTGAGACACGTGTTTTGGTGGTTGCCAGCCACCATCATCAGTCACATACACCCAAGCTCAGGCAGCGCGTGTGGCCTGGTGCTGATCTCCTCACCATATTTGGCTCATACCACAGTCAACCCAGTGTATAGCCATACAGTGCGTCGGTCAAACAGACATTGCCAACTGACCGACTGACTGTAATCTATCATCCTACAGGTGTCATGTGTATGGCCTGATGTTGATCTCCTCACCACATCTAGCCGGCTCCTATCCATCCTGTCCAAGATACAGCCGTACAGTGCGTCGGCCAAAAAGACACTACAAACGATTGCCTGGTTCCTGTAACTCAATATTCTACATGTGTCATGTGTGTGGCCTTATGCTGATCTCTTCCCCGCACTTAGCCCGCTCCTGCAACATCCTACCCAGATTACAGCCATACAATGTGTCAGCCAAACAGACACCACCATTGACTGCCTGCCTGTATTCTGAAATTTCACAGGTGTCATGTGTGGCCTAATGCTGATCTCTTCCCCGCACTTAGCCCGCTCCTACCACCACATATTCCCAGTACAGCCATACACTGTGACGGCCAAACAGACGCCACAATTGACCGCCTGCCTGTATTCTGTCATTATACAGGTGTCACGTATGTGGCCTAATGCTGATCTCTTCCCCGCACTTAGCCCGCTCCTATCACCATCTATTTCCAGTACAGCCCTACATTGAGCTAGACAAGCAAACCCTCGCTGAGCTGGCAGCAGCAGCAGCACACAGAGCAGCAGCAGCAGCAGCAGATGGTATGGCAGTAGACGGCGTACCGCCGGCCTTAGATGGAGTTGATGGATTGGGGCATTCAGGCGGCAGCAGCAGCAGCAGCGGGGTACCCTGGCATGAACCCGGGGGTCCTTCGGATGCTGCTGGTTTGTACTGCTTTGGCTGTCTAAGATCTCTGGATGCTGCTGCTGGCATACGCGGTGCTGCTGCTGCTGGCAGCAGTGCGGGGCAGCAGCCCGGGCTAGTGCTGCGGTGTGGGCAGTGCAAGCAGGTGTTTTGTTACGATTGTGATGCATTTGTGCATGAAACTTTGCACAACTGCCCTGGATGTGAGGCGTTGGGTGGGTCGGTCAGTGATGAACAGCTGGCGGCAGCAGCAGCAGCACCAAACGGGGTTCTGCACTGAAGGCTGCCTGCGGTAACTGTACCTGGTCTACTGATATGCAATGGCTTTTCAATATCAAGGCCTGCATCTTTCTCCTGCAGTTGTCCAACAACCTTACATGTGATGATGTATTATCGTGCCAGATACATATTGCACTGCTGCTTGAGCATGTGTATCTGTTGAGGCGCAGCGCGGGAGCATTCGACCTGTCTCACCGAGATATTGATATGCACAGTCCAACGCCGAGGCGGGACTTGATGGGCGGGCGAACGACGCCGCGGTGAGTATGCGCGTGTTATGATCGCGTTACATTCCGTTGCGGCGTGATGGTTGAGAATTGAGAAACAATGCAAGAACCCCGGACTGCGTACGCACAATAACTCGCTACGATACTACGGCTGCCGGATGGCAGCTTGCACAATCGCGAACTCATGGCATACGTATGTTCTCAGCTCGATTTTTTGATAGATGTGCCCAGAACATTGCCCTAAGAGGTATGCTCTGGCCCAACCAGCTGCAATGCCGCCTTGCATGCACAATTGTTGCTAGTTCGACAGCGCCGCCGGATCACTTCTCTTGCTAGGTTACCTAGACGCTGAATCTTTGCAGATGACGTGGCCAATACTTGAAGATGGCTGCACACAGAACAACGTCACTGTGCGGCACCAGAATTTTTGCGTGTACTCAACTCATACTTCCGTTTGATCTGAGTGTCAACCTCCCATAGCCAGGTTGCACTGCACGAGCGACGACCGGCAGCCTGTGGTAGTACCATCATACATGCGGGCCCTGACATTGCCACAGTGTTGCACAATCAGACTCGGGCACGTAGGCTTGTCTCTACCTGAGACTAGACCAAGAAGCATATCGCAACAAAGACACCGATACAGCCTTGCACAGGTTGCACGACCAACGACCGGCCGTCGGGTGTCGACACATATGTATATCATATACATGTGACATGCAGGCCACCACATTACCACAGTGTTGCCCAATCAGACTCGGAGATGTAGGCTTCCTCAGACTGGACCAAATGGTATATCGCAACACTGTGTCTGAGACATTGATGGAGCCTTGCACATCCGTTGCTGAGTGCATAAAGCCACTGCCACTAACAGGAAGACCTCTTTATATAATATCAAAACAAATCCACATGCAATAACAATGCGATGCTGTGTAAGGCAGTTTGCAACTCAACTATCAACCCCAGTGCATAGTGCACTGTACACTGTACACTGTATAGTACTCAGATTCGTAGTCAACATGATGTTTATTGGTCCTGATTGATTCTCTTGCACGGTTGAGCACTGCTTCACCCATTCAGCCTGAATTGGGCAGGTTGCCCCGGGGTTATAATAAGTTATTTTTGTAGTGACTTGTACACACGGTGTGTTCAACAGGCAATTCATGCGATGTATAGAGACACCATAAGGCTTGCACAACACGCTTCATGGTTTGCCTAATGCTGCAATTAACAACTCGTTTTGAGTTCCAACATTCCCCATGGTTCTCATCAGCAAGCTAAGTCCAGTAAGACTCTTGTGAACACATGACAACAACATGCAGCTCCCCCCAAAACCCCTCACATCCTGTGCTTTCAACATAACCGCCAGAATGAAGCTGACAAAAGAGTTCCAGCTGACACCAGTGGTTCTTTTCAGCCAGCCTTGTCCAGTATAAAGTATCACACATAACTACTTGCAGCTTCCCAAAACATCCCCACAACATGTACTATCAGCACAACTTCTGGCTGTTGAACAGCCAGATTGAGTCTGACTTTGAAATTTCCAGCTGACACTGATGGCATTCTTGCCTGCATCTTCTGTTCACACCTGTCCATACTCAGGGCTCTAATGCTGGTGCTTCCTGCCAGCGCCTGCCGGTGCCAGTGCCGGATGGACTTGTGCCGCCGCCGCTGCCTTGCGTGCCCCACAGCACCTGTCGACCTGGGATAGACATGCCAACATCCTTGTTCATAACATATCCACCAGTGGCAGTCCGTGGTGCAGAGGGCTTAGTGCCGCTGCCTTGTTTGCCAGACAGCAGCTTACGTCCACGAAAACGTGTCAGATCTCCTGGGGCTGCAACAATTGGGTCATCAGCACTGCTGTGCTCAGCGGCAACTGCGATTTGGTCCCATAGGCGGGGAGGCGAAGGTTTGCCGCCACTGCCGGTAGAGCCCCATAGGAGGATACGGTTTGTTGTCAGGGCACCTGGCAGTCACAAGCAGTGCATCACTGAGTTCTATGTATGTAACTACAGAAGCCTGGTGCAGTATGTCTTTGCAATGCATCAAGCAATACACTGCTGCTGGTGACTACTGTGATCTAGCGGCGCTGCTGTTACTGGTGCCACCAGTGAGTGCAAATGCGCCCGATGCCGCAGCGATTGCCTCCCCAACCATAAGCCTCTGATTTCCCGCATTTTCAGTGCTAGTTAACAGTTGTCACAGAAGTGATATTTTGAATGTTACAACACACCTTGACAACGCATGAAGCGCGTCTGATTCATCCCATACACGACCCACACAACAACACTGGCCTGGCGGTGTTGAACACTGGTAGTGGGTAAGTACAGCTGCACAGCTCGTCGTCAGACTCACCCAGCAGTCTACGGCCCTCATGATCCTCCACCTTCTGCCAGGAGCCAGTAGTTGTGGGAGTTGAGCCGCTGCCTCTCCTGCCCAATAACTCACGCCCGATTGAGGTTGCACCTGCAGGTCATGCAACGCTGTCATGGGTCGATGCCTTTGTGGCAAGTTGATGACATAATTACCCGTGGCTTGCACCACACACGTGCACACGTGGAAAACTTCGATTGGACCAAGTACAGCCGGAAAGCTCACCATCCGACTCGCCCAGCAATCTACGGCCCTCATGATCCTCTACCTTCTGCCAGGAGCCAGTAGTTGTGGGAGTTGAGCCGCTGCCCCTCCTACCCAATAAGTCACGCCTGGTTGGTGCTGCACCTGCAGGTCATGGCATGGCATGTTGGGCACTGTCATGGATTGATGCCTGTGTGACAGGTTGATGATATAATCACTTGCAGTTTGCCAAACTTGCAGTAGTGACCACACAAATGCACAAAGCTCGATTGGACCAAGTACAACCGCGCAGCGCAAGCTCTGATTGGACCAAGTCGGCCGCACAGCGTAAGCCTTGCAATTAATTGAAACAAGTACAGCCGTGAAGCTAGCTCACCAGCAGACCCACCCAGCAGTCTACCGCCCTCATGATCCTCCACCTTCTGCCAGGAGCCAGTAGAGGTGGGAGTAGAGCCGCTGCCCCTCGTACCCAATAACTCACGCCTGGTGGATGCAACACCTGCAGGTGATGTAGCATTGTCATAGGTTGATGCCTTCTTGTCGAGTTCATAGTATACTCATTTGCGGCTTGCAACACACACAGCGGCACATGCGCAAAGCATTCATTGCACCAGGTCCATTCTCTGCCCAGCTATCACTTGCAAGTGCAGAATGACTTGATTGTCCAGTTCAGGAGCCATGCGTATCAGGGACAGCCAGGCTAAGCAGTACACTGGACGGTTATTCCGCGCTTTGACATCACTAACCATGTTGCCAACAATGCTAGAGTTTACAAGCGGTGGGCCGCCCCAGTTGGGAAGTCGTGGCAGCATACTTGTAGCAGGTGTAAGCAAGCCCTACCTCGGCTTGCTGCTGTTGCCTCAGATGGTCTCACTGTGTTCGCTAGTAACAGTAGCAAACCCAGGCAGCAGGTAGCTGCCACAGCGCCAGAGGTTCTCATCATGACGCAGTGGCCTAGATTCCAGCCTCGGACAGTGGGCCCCGCAGCACAACCAACAGTCACTGCAGATTCTGCTGCTGGCCTGCAAAGGGCAGCAGCAGTGATGCTTTAGGCCGAACAAGGACTACTGACGACTTTGGGAGTGAGGCATGCTTGTAAAATGGTGCTGCAGCAAAACACGGCGAGGCCGGGTGACTCGAGGCGCTGCCGCTCTGAGGCAGAGCGTGAGTCCATGCAGAGTCCCATGCATGTGCTCGGCACGCACACAAAGGCCAAAGTTTGTTACAATTTACATGCAAGTGTTCTGATGGATAACTCACCGGGCACCGATCTCCGGCCGGTGCGTCAATGCGCGCGCGCTGCAGCTGGGTCGGTTTACTCGGCCCTTTGCGCTGGTAACCTCAGTAGCCTCCACTGAGTCGGTTTGCTACGGGCTTGCAGTTGCAGCAGCGGTTGCGACCACACGCTCTGCGAAGCCCTAACATCGAACCACCAGTGACCGTTAGCGGTTCCAAGGTAACTACCTTGGAACCGCCAACGGCTACTGACGGTCAACCGGAATGTGAACAGGTGCACATGCGGCGTTGCGCTCCCGAGGACAGCACCAAAAACGGTCGGCTGAAATCTACATGTTCAGTAAAAGGCCGTTGCTGACACAGTTTTCTGAGGCCTTGACAGCCGTAGGGTTTGCTGGACAGCTGCAGAGCAGGCCTTTCGCACGCCGGACCGATCAACCTTCACGGTGAATGAAAGATCTTCACATGGTGTTGTACATGTAACACATGCGTACGTCGAGGGAGGGTTACGCGTGGGACGTCGTGTACGCCTCCAAGCGCCCTACCGTCTACTCCCGGCCCCGAGGGACAGAGGGTGTTCGTCCGTACCTCACGGATCGGGCAGGTGACACGCGCTGCCCTTATCGCTATCCAAATAAACAATTTCTGCATTGCGCAACACCACCAGTGGTCGGCAGCAGCATCCTCGCAACCTTGCAACCTGAATCGCAGGCCTAGGCTTTCAATTTGCTGCTGAGAGCGGTAACATCGATGATATCATCCTTGACACATCTGAAGTCCGTTACACCGTTCAATTCCATCTCCAGCATGGTAAAAATAAACCCATATAACAGCAAACACGGGAGTCACGCCAAGAATGCTTTGGAGCATTCTTAAATCTGAGAAGTGGTTTCGTCAGCGCAGACAACAGCACGCGCGTCCGGTCTGGTCCGTGCAGTACGGCAGAGAATTCACGAGACACACGAAACCAGAGCTTCACCCGCTGAGTGGGTACTACCATGTACTGTAGCTGATCGGCCTCACAGCCCACGATTGTGTTGCATGATACAAAAACAGCCTAATCAAAAGCCACGAAAGACCTCAAATACTGCAAATTATACCAGCACAGGCCGCAGCATAGATATCCGGCAATCACAGTGGTGCCACATGGACACACAAGAATCACGCCACCCAGACTATGAGATGTATCAACTGGCTTCATGCAGCAAACGCGAAGCTGCTGTCTGCCAAGTAGTCAAAACCATACAGCATACATTACCGAATATAACAGTACGACAAGATTGAGCTGGACTTGCTATCGTAAGCAGGTTGAAAAATCCATATCTCTAACTTGGATTTGGTGACAACGGACATATAGCCCAAAGTCAGCAGCCCAAGGCTAACTGCAAATAGCAAGTTAGCATACACAATAAGCGAGGGAAGCTGAAAAGACAGTACTCAAAGAGTGGCAACATCAGTGCTATCAAAATCACCAGGCCATGCATAAGACTTCTGCAATGAAAATTGATTTCGTGATTGAGCGTTTGGAATCACAATAGCCACTAACCAACCACATGATCTAAGATGTGGTCGTGTTGGCCCAAATCCATCACCACCAGCTTGCAACAAGCTGTAAAATGGGACTGTGCCAATGCAAGCAGGACAGCGAAAAAAATGCAGTGGTGCGCCACACGGTAAAACCTGGAGCTGTGCTTAGCCTAAGCAGCGGCTGCAGAATCTTAGGCAGGACTAGACAATCTCAGCACGTCATGCTATGCCACAATACTGTAGTCCTGATAGTGGCTGCCGATGATGTCGAAAATAGCTGCCAAGTGCTAGCAGCTCGCACAGCAGTCCAAATTTAATCTAGCAGTGCGTTACAAAAGACGATACAAGACTCTACGGTGCTCAGGAACACCATGATTGTGTTCGGCGTGGCAGCAAACACAACAGAGCAAATCAAATTAGGACAAACGAGCAAAGATCCATAATGATATCAAGCAAAACAGCTGCTAATCAGGCAACTTTGCTTTCAACAGTGTTACTGTTGCAGCAGGCATTAGCATGATACTATGACATTTATGTCCGACCTCAAAAGTGGCATTTGAATAAGCTGAATCTCAAATCAGCATCCCGACACTCCTGGACAGCCTGTGCATGGCGGGCATACACGAGTCAAAATCAATCAAAAGTGCACACCGTACAATATAATACGGTATCCGCGCAATCTTGCATAGCACGTGTGCCTCAGAATAAGCAGGGGACACAACTCAAACATGCCACTCTGTACAGTAACGATCGTGCAAGCAAAAATGGCCCATATGCGTAATGACAGATTAGACCTAGAATGGTTGTAATGTCCGTGCTAACAGTACCTGCACTTCATGCCTAGTACAAAGCCTTTATAGCCTTCAAAACCACTTTGCCTAGTTGGTGGAGACAGTTTGCAAAGTGTACAAGCAAGCACCCTCAAAAGCCATGAGATTAGCCAGAACAAAGGCCAGAAAAACAGCCAGAAACTAGCCAAAGGAAACACCAAGATCACTCTGTGAGAGTCTCAACAAATGTGAAGTACGTTGATGTGTCTATATAAACATGTTTCACCCAGCAAAGTGAAGCAAACACACCTTGCAAACTGGTGCAAACAAGCTTTCTCCCCAAAACAGCATGTATATCATATCCAGCAAGAACTATGATTTATCAAAGTGCCCTTGCTCAACAAGCTGAGCGTGAGCTACACTTACAATAAGAACACGTCCAGCAGGCTGCTGCTACTGGAGATCGAACTGTCTAGATCTAAATGTCCAGATCTGGTACATGCAAGTTTTGGCTCTGAAAATGTCATCAGCACAGCTGAATGAAAAGGGCTGACCTACTCGGGCCTCAGCTACAGTATATGGGAGACTCCACCTCAAGAGCAAAAGTTGGAAACAGATGACAGACGAGCAACACAGATTGGGCGTGAAAATCGGAGACAAAGAGCCCAAAAGACACAAGCAACGTTATACCATACAATCAATAACAAGGCTAGCGCCATCTGACATGACTCAAAGTAGCTCCACGTGTAACAGGATAGCTACAAAAAAGCACCAGCACCCAACATTTATCCACCAAGTCATTCAATTAAAGTTTTGACAGACGCCAACGCAACCCTTGAAGCATTGCTAAAAATGTGTCATGCAGGTTGTATTCCAGAAACAGTGTACACACCAGCCCAAACAGAACAGGTAAAGCACAACAGGCACTCAGGCGAAATGACTCAGCACAGTACACCCAAACCCCACCCCTAAACAGCTAAGTTGTTGTTTCATCTGACAGGAAATAACATGCTGACTGTTTTATAACATGCCAAGCAAGTTGCTAACGCTCAAAAGAAGAAAAGACACACCAATCCGTGTCGTCACTTATGGCACTGGTGAGTCCGCTGTTGTACTGTCTAATGTAACAGAATCGTGCTGCATGCATGGTCCGCCTGATGGCAACCCTGGAACTGCCCCTAATTATGTAAACCCACCTTCAGACTTCGTTATAGTGTACATAACATCTTGACAAAACTGCACACATAGAATATTATATGAAAGTAGGCACCAAGTCTCGTGATGAGAAGCATGTAAAAACCGCCACTGGATGAAGACCTAATGACCACACAAAGACTAAACTTTGGGTCCGACTTGCGTGTGAAACATCATAACGAGTCGGCAAAGCCCACACCCAGAAAAGTAGCACCCCCTTTTTACCAACCCAGGCAACCGTGCAAAGCTTTGAACCTTATGCCCAGTGCTTTATGCCCACCCAGATGGTCCCTAAGACACTAAGTGTACCGCATCCCGAACACAGCTCAGATGCGCATGTGTGTCCCAGCATGTTATAACATTGTTATAACATCCAACAACGTAACAGACCAGCGCTCATCATAACAATCACCGGACAATTAGCCTCAATAACAGGCTACTGCCATTTCGCAATGCGCTACATATGTTGCCGCTGTAATCTTTCTGTCAACAATCACACACCCACGCACACACACACACAATCCTCAATTCCTCAATCAAACCAACATGTGCATAACCCCTCATACGACGAGTTATAACAGATGCAATCACACCTGGGATACTGAAAGGCAGGGTGGCATGAAACATAACAACTAGGAATAGGATGGATGTGGACACTTAGACAGCTGTGCGCACCGCGCATTGCCGCTTTCACTGGTGTGACACAAACCGCACGCTCAGTAAAACAAGGCGCATGTAAGCGTGCCTGTTCTGTATGCGTTATGTCATTGTGACATAACACATACGTAGGCCATATGGGGACTCTGATTCTGATAACTTGTGCATGATATGGATCAACTGCATACTCTCAACGCTGGATTGCATTCACAATGCTATCCTCTGTGAAAGATGGCAGCAACAAACGCATTAGCTGGTAGCGTCTATGTAAAGCACCTAAAGCAGTTGCATAACACCTGCAGTACACCCCGTATGAGTCATAGCACACACACACCCCAGCCACCCATGCACACTTGCGGTCGTGGATTGAAATTTGACGTCATACCAGAGAAACGCCACAATTGTCGGCTGCAATTTCCAGTTCAATCCCAAAAAATCAGACCTGCCGCTAAGCTCTATGGCAAATGCTCAAAACGACAACAGAAAGAAGATAACACAAAATCCTAAACGCCCATACACACTGCCAGTCGTGGAATCAATACACAGAAAGCGCATATGATGTCACAAAGCAATCATACTATCATGACAGATCAAGCCATGTAACTCACATCAGCATCAGGGCCCACAATCTGACAGCCTGGCCCACCATGTGCAGCATAGAGTGACAGCAGAATCAGCAAAGAAGGTATACCCGTCAGGAGCAGTACAACACAGTGTAAGGCTAGGGCAGGCAAATAGCTCTGAACCCTGTCCCCTCTGTAACACCCTGCCTCATACCTGCTTCCAACTCAAAATCTGTGCGTAGAACACAATCCCACAGTCCCAGAACACGAGCCCCAAAGCACACAGTGCAAGAGTGTGCATTTGCACATAACAGAAATGTAACAAAATCGTAACAATGTTTGTAACGGCAGACCCGCTCGGTAGGCCGTTACTCATACGGCCTCACTGCATGACACTGGATCGCCCGCGGTGGTCACTTCAATGACCAAAAACATGCAATATCAGTTGCAACCAATCCCTCACTCTCAATTGAGAAGTGGGATGACATCACTCTTCTGTCCAAACCTTTGGATACTCCAGAGGGCAGCGAGCCACATAACTGCCAGATCAATCGCACACAAGAGCCTTCCCAAACACCCCTGGAAGCTTTTGATAGGAGGTATACTGCAACAGACTCTGGCTCTGTGACTGATCCACAAGCTGAAACTGCCAACCCTAACGTGTCAGATACTAGCAAACTGCAAACCAGGACGTTTACAGTGCTCAATGCATTTGCTTACGCTGATGACAGCATTGTCAGAAGCTCATTCTGTATCTCCAGCTGCAGCTGCTGAGCCGCCATGAGCTCCTGCAGCTTAGCCTGAGCCTCAGGTCTCAGGCTGGAGGTGTAACCCGCTGACTCAGCATTCAGCTGATTACATAATCCACCTGCTGACATCAGCGCAGCTGCTAAACCGCTGCAGTTGGGGCCCTGTGCATTGAGCATTGCTGCTGCTGCTGGGCCTGCGTTGGGAGGGCTAGTACCATATGTCGGAGATCCGTGGCCACTTGCAGCAGTCACAAAGGCCTGATGTTTCATCTTCTGTTGCTGATGACGAGCGAAGTACGCTGTCAGATCTACAGGATCCTCATCAATTGAATCAAGTGGTAAGGAGGTAAGCCCTGATCCCACCGTTGCTGCTGGGACTAAACCCTGACCTGTCATGCCGCTGATGTCAGCACTGGCCAGAATCTGCTGCTGCTGCTGCTGGAGCAGCAACAGATCCAAGCTGTTTCTGGGAGACACTGTGGAAGCAGCTACTGCTGCTGGTGCCATGCTGCATGGCTGCATTGGCATCTGGAGGTGCTGCTGCTGCTCTACAACGACAGCTAGATCCGCTGTTCCATACGGTGCCTCAGCATAGTATGGCATCATTGACTGATCTAAACTGTACCTGCTGCTACAGTTGCTAGCAACGGGCAATGCACCAACCCCAGCCGCATCAGCAGCAGCAGCAAGCTGGCTACCCAAGTCCAAGATATCCATCAGAACGGTGTGGATCTGGGTGTCGAGGGTCTCTTCTGCTATTGCTGCTGGTGATACAGTGCCACAATTCATCAGGCCGTTGTGCTGCTGCTGCAGCTGCATGGCGCTAAGGCCATGGGTGGGGTTGGGGTTGGGGTTTTGCTGCAGCATGTATGGGCTTGGTGGTGCTACTGGTGCAGGGAGTGGAGTAGTGTGAGCACTACTGAAGCTGGACATTGTGTGGCTGTTGACCTCAAAGCTGCAGATATATGACAAGATGTAACACGACAGATCAGCAATGTCCAAGTTCAAGATCAGAGTAATGATTGAATAGCAAATGCACATGAGACCCATGAATTGAAAGTCTGCAAAAGGTGGCACATAGGGCGCACTGTCGTGGCAGATAGCACCACGCTGCAGCCATGAAGGCGAATAACACCAGCTGATCATTGCAAGTGCCATGCAGTGCATTGCAGTTGAAGCAAGAGGTTTTTGTATTGATTGCAGTAGTTATGGTGTATAGGTTGTCACCGCCAACAACAGCAGGACCGGGAATGTGCTGGACAAAAGAGCAACCAAGCAGTGCTGCACAACAGTGGCATTAGGGATCTCACCTCCTGCGTGCTACTGGATAAGGTGCATTGTCATAAACTTGTGGGGACACAGCGCCCACCATACCAACTCCTGCTGCTCTCATGTTGTGCAGGTCCACTGAGATGCGCCGTGTGGGGTTGGTACCGTTGGAGCTTGTCGCCGACGAGCGAGATGCCCCCGGGATGGGAGGGCTCACCGAGCCTGCTGGCGCATACAGCGCTGACTGATAGGGAGAGCAAGC
>NSMO01011311.1:0-18190 GCA_002588565.1 Coelastrella sp. UTEX B 3026 | reverse complement strand
AGCGCATTCGTGAAAGCGGCCGCGAGCGCGCTGCTCGAGGTCCCCGCCGTGAACGGAGTCATTGACGGACAGGAAATCATCTACAGGCGAGTTTTTTGTTATTTCGGAATCATTGTGTTGCAGATTGTTTGTAATATTCGACAGGTGTCTGGAATAACCCGTCTGTGCTGTTTGTAGGCTTATACAGAGACGGGGCAGGTCAACCAGGCTGACACAAAAGCCCTACATGCAAAAGCAAACTGGTAGTGTTGATCCAAAATGCTTTGGCAATTGCTGTTTAGCTGCAAGGACTACGCGCCAGGGTGCAGTCTGATGGCCAGCAGCTCATCTACCAGCAAGCCTCAGCTACTACACAGATATCAGCATTGCTGTAGCTACCCCCAAGGAGCCTTGCTTGCATCCTACTGATAAATGCAACATTGCCAGCTGTATCTGTCTCTTCAGCTCCCACAGTGCATAAGATTGACACTTGCAAACAACTGCTTGTCCTGCTGCTGCTGCTGCTGCTGCTGCTGCTGCAGGGACTACACAGATATCAGCATTGCTGTAGCTACCCCCAAGGGACTGGTTGTCCCGGTGTTGAGAAGTGTGGATACATTGAGCTTTGCTGACGTGGAAAAGGTACAGGCAGCAAGAAATTATCGATTATGTCACTAAATATGATCATCATTGTATTGATATCATGTTCATTGTTATCATGTTGATTATCGTTGTACTGTTATCCTGTTGGGTACAATAGAATGATGGCGGGTCGCGTTTACCAGCGGGGGCGGCCCTGTATCGTGCCTGCAAGAGCTTAGGAAGGTCTCTTCTATAACGGATATATATACAAACAGGTAAGATACAAACAGAATGAAATCGTAACTCAAACCTTTCTTTTTTTGAGTGGTTTGTATGGTCAGGGTTGTGGGGCAGGGGTTCTCAGATACGAGTGCAGCCCTTACAATCCAAAGAGCAACCCTTAGCAGACAGGTCAGTGGCTGTCCCAAAAGTGCTTGCAGCATCGACTTGTGATCACCAAGAGGTGTGACAGCGCTAACAGTATTAGTCATTCAGCCACCATGTTTTCGGTTACTGCTGCTGCTGCTGTTGCTGCGGCGGCCAGTGCTGTTGGTGGTCACGAACTGCACTAGGCTTCAAGTCTACACCGCACGGGTGAAGCTAGGAATGAAAAGCATCTAGCCATGATGATGCTGCTGCTGCTGCTGCTGGTGCAACTGGTAGAATATCAACGCACTCGGTTGCAAAGCCCGTGACGGCACAATCAGCCATAAATGAAATGGTCGGCGGCACTTTCGGCTTCAGCCACAGCGGCGTGTACGGGTCAACACTGAGCACAAGCGTTGACAACCTGCCGCGACGCCCTGTTGCTGCCGCTGCTGCTGTTACTGCTGCTCGTAGAACATCAACGCACTCGGCCGCAAGGCCCGTGACAGCACATTCAGCATTGATGAAATGGCCGGCGGCACTTTCACGATCAGCAACAGCGGCGTGTATGGGTCTATGCTGAGCACATGCATTACCAACCTGCCCCAGCAAACTGACGCTCTGTTGCTGCTGCTGCTGCTGTTACTGCCGCTGCTGCTCATAGAACATCAACGCACTCGGCCGCAAAGCTCGTGACGGCACAATCAGCATTGACGAGATGGCCGGCGGCACTTTCACAATCAGCAACGGCGGCGTGTATGGGTCTATGCTAAGCACACCAATCATCAATCCACCGCAGTCGGCTATTTTGGGCATGCACAACATAACACCGAGGGCCATGGTTGTTGGCAAGAGTATTGAAGCGCGGCCGATGATGTATATTGCACTCACATACGACCACAGACTCATTGACGGCAGAGAGGTGCGTTGGTGAATGTGTTATAACACTTTCTGAGAGTGTTACAAATGTGTTATGACAGCTTGTCCTCAAATCAGCTGATGTTATCAGAGGATTTGACAGATGAAATGTCTGGGTTACATGTGACTGATGAGGTGGCTGGCAACCACCGAAACCCGTGTCTCACAAGCCAACCTGCATGATGGTTTGCAAATCGTGAATTGTGTTGCGCGTAGTCGTGTAACCGGATTAGTTTCCCGGTCTGCTACTTGCATCCTTAGTCCTTAGAAGTCATTTGAAGTTGATCTTAACAATTATATGTGGAATATAGGATATAATAGTCTATCATATGAGATATCACCTCCATTACCGAGTGGTACGTGTCCAGTAGGTGCATACTACAAGTCAGGCTGAATGTTATGCTGCTGCTGCTGCTGCCAGGCTGTCACGTTCCTGAAGCGCATCAAGGAAGTTGTTGAAGATCCCAGGAGGCTGCTACTTGATGTATAATTGGCAGCAGTAATGTATGGTGTACTAGATAGCAGCAGCAGCAGCAGCACTGATGCAAACTATTGCTCTGATCACCATTGAAGGCAGCAGGAGCAGCTACTAGTCTAGGAGGTTTGCCAATGCCGTGGCCTTTGGCTAGGAGCTTCAGCAGCAATGACAACACGAGGTCGGCTAGCTGGGCAGTTGCAGGGTACAGTTGGAGGGGTTTAGGGGTCAATTTTCGACACAGCAGCAGCACTGATCTAGCTATCCAGCTAATCATCATTCAAGGCAGCAGGAGCAGCTATTAGTCTAAGAGCTTTGCCAGTGCTGTGGCCTTTGGCTAGCACTTACAGCAGTAATCCAGGCATGGAGTCGGCTGGCTGGGCAGTTGCTGCGTATATTCGGAGGGGTTCACCTCTACACTCACACCTGGGATGCACCATGAATGATTCATTCACGCACAAGTATGGATGTAAAAGTAACGGAGCCAATGCAACAAGATAGATGCGCTGGCAAAGCTGCAGTGCCATGCAGTGGATGTGGCTTATACCTCAGTCCTATTCATTGTGCAGACGTCTGGCTGGGAAGCTGCTGTTCTTCTGGGATGTTGAAGTGCAATGCAGGGGCGAACAAACAGAGTGGTTGTCTTGAGTAATTGATGTGTTGCTGGCCTTTGTTGGTTGCAGTTGTGGATGAACAGTTGGATACATAATTTGCAACCTCTCTGCCAACAATACTACAATGGAGTACAGGGCGAGCAGGAATGGAGGCGTTGTGCATGTTGTTTGCGGTTGACTGGCAGGGTGTTGCGCGACTCCCAGGGGTTAGTGCTGTACTTTGCGGGGCCAAACAGAAACAGAGAGCGCCAGCTGGCGCCGTGGTGCCGTGGTACCGCTCATAGCGACTGTCTGGTGGCCTGCCGGGGTAACAGCAGCCTGTAGCAGCTTTTCAGCAAGTGCGTGGCAGCGTTCAAGATAGAGCTGAAATTCGCTGTCGCGCCCCGGAGTACTGCTCCGAAATGTTCGGGGAGCCTCAACAATGCTGGTAGCGGACAGCAACCATCCAGCTCGGTTAGCTCAGTTGGTTAGAGCACCCGTTTAGTAAGCGGGAGGTCGCGTGTTCGACTCACGCATCGAGCAAGTTAGAGTGCTGCGCGCGCCATGCCCACGCGAGTGGAGATATGGTAGCGGACTACGGGGTCGTAGCTCAGATGGTAGAGCGCTCGCTTAGCATGCGAGAGGTAGGGGGATCGATACCCTCCGACTCCACAGCCAGGCCCGAAATGCTGGGCCTTCCAAAGCAACTCTTCGGGGTCGTAGCTCAAATGGTAGAGCGCTCGCTTAGCATGCGAGAGGTAGGGGGATCGATACCCTCCGACTCCAGCAACGTTTTGGTCTCATACGTGACCTTCATTCACAAGTAGCAGGGCCTCAATTCCGATAGCTGAGGGACTCTCTGGCAATCCCATCTGCTGCATGCGGATCTGAGCTGGTGTTGGTGCGGGCATCCCTTGGGTGTCTGCGAACCGGTCTGTGGCTGCTCGGATGTGACCATGCATGTTGGCGATGTGCTTTGGTCGCGAACGTGGCAGATGAACGTGGCAGACAGCAGGTGATGCCGACGTTTGAAAAATTTGTGTACATAAGGAAACCTGCTGAATTCACCCCAGACCAGTTGCTGGTTTCAAACATCACCACTCAGCTGTCATCTGGAATATGCGGAGTTCAACCGGGGCCACATGCGTGGGCAGATCTGCCTCAACAATTCCCAATTCTCTAACAAAAATTTGTAATAGTTCGTCTCAGGAACCTGGTTGCAATGCACATGTTCAGTCTATTACACCCACTTGAAGTGGGTTACTCATGCATCAATCACCTCTACTTGTACAAGAACCAACCGCCAGTGTCAAACGTGTTGTGTGCCGTTCTGCAGCAACAACACCATCACATGGTTGCATGTGTGCTTACAACAGTTGTACAGCTGCATTAACAAAAGTAAAACTGCCGTATTGTACAGTAGCATTGGAAGGTCAAGCACGCGGAGCCGTTCTACAGGCTGTCGACATATCAACATTGAGTTGACCACAGTTTTCCGGTCGCTGCTGTTGCCATGACGCTTGCAAGGGCCCTCAATTGCCTCTCATATCGCCCTAACCCACCCCCAACCTACTCCTGCTGCTGCTAGCGCCGCTGCTACCTCCATCCATACTAGCTGACACACTTATTGCTGTTGTAGCAGCAGCAGCAGTTGGCCGGTGCCTGCGGTGCTTATTTGGAATAGCTGAGATCATCATCAGACTCTGAGTCACTACTCTCCTCCGGCCAAGAGGTTGAGTGGGCCTAGCAGAAGAGTCACACGTCCCCTGCCCACATTGTCCATGTCGACGTTATGCTGACTTGAGACCTCGTTCGCCTCGCCAGCCAAGTCCAGGGTTCAATTCCGATGCTCCTGAGCGTGAGCTACTGCAAGTCCTAACTCCGGACTCCTGCTGCTGCTGCAGGGGGGCCGTCAGGCCGGTCCTAACCTGGCACGCAGTGCTCACTCAGCGATAGCTGAGATCATATCTGGGTGCCAGCTGCCCGTCATACCGCCCCTGATCTGATCTACTCCTGCTGTCACCGCTGCTGCTGCTGTCAATGTTGCATTTTTCACACCACATCGGTGACCTTACAACAGCCAAAAGGTGCAGCTGGTACAAGAACAGCTGCCACCCCTGTCGCTGCTGCTGCTGTTGCTGCCATGACACTTGCCTCTCATACCGCCCAAACCTACTCCTGCTGCTGCTGCTGCCATCCATACTAGCTGATACATTTACTGCCGCAAGTGTGCTGCGCCTGTAGTGCTTGTTGAAACAGCTGAGATCATTCCTAGGCGCCGGCTGCTCCTCACAACACCCAAACCAAGTCTCGCTGCTGCTGCTGCTGCCACCGCTGCTTCAAGTGCTGCAGCAGCAGCAGTTGGCCGGCACCTGCAGTAGTTAGTCAGGAGAGCTGAGATCATCTTTAGGCGCCGGCTGCCTCTTGTACCGCCCCAACCTAATTGTGCTGCTGCTGCTGCCATTGCTGCATCAAGTGCTGCAGCAGCAGCAGTTGGCCGGCGCCTGTTTAGTCAGGATAGCTGAGATCATCTTTAGGCGCCGGCTGCCTCTTGTACCGCCCCAACCAACCCCAGCTGCTGCTGCCGCTGCCGCCGTCCATACTAGTCGACACCTTTGCGGATTTGTTTCCCGGAGGCAGATCATTCAAAGCATAACCTCGGACATCGAACCCAGGTGCGATCGCATCCTCTAAGCTGCTCAATGGATCTAGATCTAGCTCTGCGCTGCCAGTTATTGTACTAGTGACCCACCTGGCCACTAAACCCTGAGGGCTGCCTGATCTACTGATTCGGGTGATACCACCTGCCCCGTTAGTGGCGCTGCTGCTGATGCCAATAACACTGCTGCTGCTGCTGCTGGTGAGATCTTGTGCTGCTGCTGGTGGCTGCGAATCACCAGCAGCAGCAGCAGCAGCAGCTGAAGAAGTAGAAGAACAAGCAACAGGAGAGGAAGACGAACTGCCAGCATGATGGTGACCTGCTGATTCCACTGCACTGCTGCTGGTGCTGCTGCTACTGCTGCCGTTTTGATCCACCCGATGGCTGTTATCATAACAGCCAGCAGGTGCAGCTGGCACCAGCACAGATGCCATACCCCTGCTGCTGCTGCCACACGGCTCGCTGCTGCTGCTGCCACACGGATCGCTGCTGCTGCTGCTGCTGCTGGCTGGGGCCTGCAGTGGTGGTGCTGCTGCAGCAGCAGCAGCTACTGGTTGTCCACATTCTCCACAGGTGCTGCGAGGGGCACAATCCACTCCACCAGCCGCTAGAAGATCTGGAAATGCACAGCAGCAGCAGCAGCAAAGGGTCGGCATTTAGAATCTAGAATACCTAGCCTTTGCTCATACAACTTTGCTTAGCAGTGAACTCACGCAGTTGGAACAAAACTTGCAACATCCGATACGCAGCTGTACTCTTTGACCACCAAATGAGAACCAGATCCATACACAACAACACCTCCTTTCAACACAGTTTCCAGTGCTGAGCGAATCCATTGGCTGTGCGGAGAACAACACAAGAAGATGCCCCATCAGCTGGAAGAGCTGCACAACACACAGGCAGCAGCTGCAACAGCAGTAGCTAGCTAGCAGCAGATCGGCGAGGCGCGGCGTGTTTGAACAGCAGAAGAACTTGTTTCTGCTTCAACGGATTCAGCTATACTGAAGCGTGAAAGTGATCACTTTGACTGTCCAACACATCAGCAACTGTACAAAGACGTCTTGGTCAACATGCTACTGCTGGCTACCTGCACAGATGACCACCTCAAACGATGTCAATACATATAGACACAGTTGAGGAACACTCAGACCAACGCACCAGTCACAATGTCTTGCCGCTCCATCATTGCATCAATTTCAATTCCAGATCAGTGACACCCATGTAAGGACTCTCTGATACACAACCGCGACAACTAGTAGAACAGCTGACAGGGCTGCACTTGTGGCTCAAAAAACAAAGGTGAGGTTTATCATACTAGGATAAGGGGCGATGTTGTCAACTCATAGAAGCATTTCAGATTATATGCAGACCAACGCACCAGTGACAATGTCTTGCCGTTCCATCTTTGCATCAAACTCAGCAGTGATGTCAACACACACTGTCTGATACACAGATTACCAAGCTATTAGAACAGCTGACAGGGCCGCACTTTCAAACAGCCCTTTTGTTTGCAGATAAGCAGGGCAAGTTGAAAAGGGGCAATGTCGTCAAGTCATAGAAGCAAAGTGGATAATACCAAACCAACGCACCAGTCACAATGTCTTGCCGCTCCATCATCGCATCGATCTCAGCGGTGATGTCGACGCACACGTCTTCCAGCGGCAGAATACCAAAGGGCTCCTCTATCTGGACGCCAATCTCATCTGTAAACAGCAGCAGCAGCAGCAGCAGCAGCACCAGCAGCAGCAGCAGCGGCGGCGGCGGTGTCTTAAGTGCTGAGTGTTTGAACACGCACTTGCTATGCCGCTTACTACCCAAGCGTGTGCTGGGTCTTGAGGAAGGGCAGATTATGAGCAGCAACATATCACATATTGCAGTTCAGGTACCAGGCTGGTCTGTTACATCAACACCGTTCCTATATGCATGCATGCCAAAGGGCTGTCCTTTTTACCTGGACGCCAATCTCACCTGTACACAGCAGCAGCAGCAGCAGCAGCGACAGCGGTGTCTTTAGTGTTAAAAGCATGCGTACGCACTCTCTATGCCGCAAGCGTGTGCTGAAGAAGGGCGGATTTTGAGCAGCAACATATCGCATAATGCAGCCCAGGTACCAAGTTGGTCTGGAACATGACCGCTGCTTTGTTTCCAAACCTCAGGGTCCTACAATTGGAGCTGTGTGTCGACTCTGTTGTATTTTCATGGAGAAGATCCAGTGCTGGATGCCACCTGGCCCTCTAGCAGACGTGACTATGGCCTCTTGTAGCTACAGAGACCTAATATTCACAATCAACCAGTGCATAACTAACGAATATGAGGCCGTGGTCGCACGAACTGTGCACCTGCACACTCACAACAGCAAATATGCTCTGATGAATCCTCATCCAAAAGGGAGACAGGCAACCACGCCATCCAACCGGCCTATCCAATGGTCGATTTGATCACTTACCAATCCCAAGGAGTAGGTAGGCGATAGCAGCGGTGATTGAAACACAGGTCCAGTGCATCTAAACAGTTAAACCAGCAAACATGCTCATATGATTACAGAGCGGAGGCGGCAACCACACCATCAAACAAGCCTAGCCCAGCATCACTTATCAATCACCAATCCAAAGGGGTAGATAGCCAATGGCAGCGGTGATTGGGACACAGGTCCAGTGTATCAAATCAGTCAAGACAGCAAACATGCTCAGATAAATTCAGAGCAGAGGCAGGCAATCCAACCACCAAACGGGCCTAGCCCAGATTTTTTTGAGCACTTACCAATCCCAAGCAGTAGATAGGCGATAGCAGCGGTGATTGGGACGCAGGTCCAGTGCATCACAACAGCAAATATCCTCAGATGAATCCCTCATCCACAAGGAGGCAGGCAACCACACCATCAAACAGGCCTATCCAATGATCAATCTGAACACTTACCAATCCCAAGGAGTAGATAGGCGATAGCAGCGGTGATTGGCACGCAGGTCCAGTGCATGTCCGACCACATCGCCCACGGCATGGCAGACAGCCACAGAAACATGAACCTGCAAGGATGGCAGAAAACGTGTTGATTGACTTGATGGGTTCTACACTTGCTGAAAAGGCTTATACATGCGCACACTCCTGTGCATGTCCGACCACATCGCCCACGGCATGGCAGACAGCCACAGAAACATGAACCTGCAAGGATGGCAGAAGACACATGGATTCAAGTTTGTCTCGGATGATTATTGGGGTTCAGCTGAGCAGTTGAGATGTGTGCTCCCTTACATCACTCGGTATTTGATGGATGCTTGGGGTTTGCGCCTTCGATGCAAGTATGGCAGTGATCGAATCACTGCTTTGGGTGCTGTTGTTTCCGCCTCTGAAATGGGGCGCGGGGCCGATGGCCACAGTGCTATGGCTGGTGGGTAGTATATATATGGTAGTATATATATGGAAGTATATATATGGATATAACTATACGGATTTAAGTATACATATGGGTAGTATATATATGGTAGTATATATATGGAAGTATATACATGGGAAGTATAGATATATGGATTCAAGTTAGTGGCTTCAACAGCATCCATAGAATGGCAGCGTATGTTGCAGCAGACAGCCTCTGTGAAAGGAAATTGAATCAAGACAAAGAGCACAACAGCACAACCACCACCTGCTTGTGTGTCTGGTGCATGCCAGCGGCAGCGGGTATCTCAACAACAGCCAGTAAATCATTGAGCGTCGGGTGCTGTGCAGTATTCCCTCCTTTCTACACCCAGTCTGTAAACAGAGGCACGAGCAGCATGGTCCCAGCAGCATGCTTGATGTCAAATTGAGGTAACAATCTCAACCCAACAAGGAAACCACCCACCTGCTCGTGTGTCTTGTGTATGCCAGCGGCAGCGGGTATATCAACAACTTGTTACAAAGACACAACAAGTTGCTGAGCGACCACACAGTGCTGTGCAGTATGCCCCGCTTTCTACACCCAGTTTGTGAACAGAGGCACGAGCAGCATGGACCCAGCAACATGCTCAATGCCAGATTGATGCAACAGTCTCAACCCAACAAGGAAACCACCCACCTGCTCGTGTGTCTGGTGTATGCCAGCGACAGCGGGTATATCAACAACTTGTTGCAAACAAGCCAGTGCTGATGTGGCGACCCACCGCGACGTCAAATCACGGTGGCGAGCCTGGGTGGGCTGTATGTGCTGTAGTTGTCAAGTCGTCTAGTGTCTTCGGGCATATGTGACTGATGATGGTGGCTGGCAACCACCGAACACGTGTCTCACAAGCCTGCCCGCTTGTTGGCAGACTGCTGTTGGGCGTAGTGTTGTGCCCATTGTTTGTCTGTCCCTGATCCTAGCACGGCTTGCATCCTAGCACATTGTTGATTGAACAACTCAATGTATGAACCAAACAACATCAAACAACACCAAACATACTGCAAACAGCCACAGAGTCCCTTAGCGACCGCACAATGCCAAACATTGTGTCCTCCTTTGTTTCTGTCACGCCACATTGTTCAATGAGCTCAGCCAGAACTTGCAGGAGGAACATCCAGTATTCATACATGAATAAAGCGTATTATTCACCAGACAGCCTGTGTAGAATAATAAATAAACTGGATTCTGATCTCAAACACAGCAGCATGATAACCCACCTGCTCGTGTGTCTAGTGTATGCCAGCGGCAGCGGGTATCTCAACAACTTGTTGCAAACAGCCACAGAGTCACTCAGCGACCGCACAATGCCAAACATTGTGTCCTCCTTTGTTTCTGTTACGCCACACTGTTCAATGAGCTCAGCCAGGACTTGCAGGACAAATGAGGGAGCGCCACTCGGCCCTACTGCTGCTACTGCGGCAACCTCATGGGGCAACAGCACATCCTCCAACTCGTGCTCAAGGTCGCCATCCAGCCTGCAAAGACAAAAGCATTGTCCAGGGTGTTACAAGCTTGCCTATGCTTGCAAAACTTCAGGTTTGCGCTCGCTATTGACATCTACTGGCAGCATATAACATCGATGATGACCAACGCCCACCACCTGCAGGCAGTCAGATCGCCAAACAGATGCCAGATGCCTGCGGATGTTTAAAGGCTTCATGAACATTGGCGAATTTCGACAGTACTTCAAGACCAACAGGATTGCAAATATACACTTTTCGACCGTGCTCTGCTACTATTGACAGCCACATACGCTAAGCCATTGACAGATCATGCGGTCAAGCATGCTGATGCCAAGCAGGTCAGGTCCATACGCCAGCACGCGACTGCCATCTAATAGCACATCAGCCAGTAACATATGCATTGTGGATGAAGGCGTACCCAATTGTATATTGTCATCATCATCATCATCATCACTGCGTGCTTTCCATTATAATTGCGGAACTATAGATGCACAACACTCGTTTGCCATGAGGAAAGCATCACAACTTAAGCAACAAAAAATCTGCATGCCCGCCACGAGGTGTATCATGTACCTTGAGCAAATAGGATCACTGTTGTTCGATAATCCGCCTGTGAAACATCGAGCGCAGGGCCGATGGCCACATGACTATGGCTGATTGATAGCGGTTATTAATATGTACCAAGAGCGCAGACTAACTGTATTTCATGTACCATGAGTAAGTAGGATGGGAGAACAGTTGACCAAAATCCACCTGTGGAACTTCCAGCGCAGGGTCGATGGCCATATGGCTATGGCTGACTGGTAGCAATCATTATCATGCTCAAGATTACTGTTATCAGCATGCCCACACTGACCAGGAAGTAATCAGATGGAAGCAACATGCAACCCTACCAACAACTGTAGGGTTGTGTGACAGCCATTATCATGTACCATGAGCTCATATGTCACCGATGGCCATATGGCTATGGCTGGCTGGTAGCGAACATGATGGCACGATCACATATAATTTTTTCAGTGTGCGCATCCGGCTGCATAAGCCGGACATAAAAGCGGAAAAAGAGATGAGTGCTTGACAGGGTTTCATCTGGTCTTATCCTTTGATAGTTTCATTCGGTGTTTCCTATTGGGTGTGGAGAGTACCAATCTAGATGATGAGGTATCCACTGTAACTTCTCTCTTCTCAAAAGGATAAACATGAGCTTACCTACAGTGCACCAGCAGTGCTCTGCTGAAGGCCTCACTCCATCGCACCAGCATGGCCTTACGAGCCGGCTCATTCACCCAGTAGCAACTCTGCAAGCAGCAGCAGCAGCAGCAGCAGCACGGAAGATCATGATGCAGCTGAAAGCCATTGATAGTCAAAGCCAAGGGACATCGCAGTGCTCAGAATGCTGAGTTCATTGACAGTCATACAGACACCCCGCCATACCTGTCTAGCCAAATTCTTGCTGAGACTCCTGACTTCACATCAGGTCATGAGAGCATACCATCAGCTGGCCTCACAACTGAACAGTTCTCATGATAGAACTGACAGTTTTCAACAACAGCAGCACCTTGTAGTTTGAGTTTGTCAGGAACACATGCAGTCAAAGCATGAGTTCTTGCCGCACCTGTCTTGCCAAGTCCTTGCTGAGACTCCTGACTTCATTCCAGGTTTTAAGCGCCTCCTCCCAACGGGCATAACTGCTGTCGGCTCTGAAGACCAGCAGCAGGGACACTGCGAACGCAGTGATGTCCAGGGGTGTGCTGCTGATAACAATCGCTGGCGCACCGGCCGGGAGTGCGTACGAGTTGTAGAGGCCTGTCAGCAGAGGCACAGATGCAACAGAATAAGCAGTGGTTCTGAACACCAGCAGCAGGGATACTGCGAATGCAGTGATGTCCAGGGGTGTGCTGCTGATAACAATCGCTGGCGCACCGGCCGGGAGTGCAAACGAGTTGTAGAGGCCTGTCAACAGAGGCACAGATGCAACAGAATAAGCAGTGGTTCTGAACACCAGTAGCAGGGACACTGCCAAAGCAGTGATGTCCAGGGGTGTGCTGCTGATAACAATCGCTGGCGCACCGGCTGGAAGTGCGTAAGCATGTTGAGTGACATACTTAGTGTCCCAATTAGCGAGGGTGACATCGGTTGCAGCAGCCCCGGGCCTTTCCTGCAACCTACATCTGCAGAGTGGGCCAAAAAGTACAACCAAGCACTGCTAAAAGATACAGCACGCTGCCACACACGGGGTGTTGCGCCTTCAATGCAAGTATGGCAGTGATAAATTCACTGCTTTAGGTGCTGTTGTTTCCACCTCTGACATGCGGCACGGGGCCGATGGCCATAGAGCTATGGCTGGTGGGTAGCATATATACGCTGCCTTACACCAGCACAGAAAGTGGCGTGCTCTGCAATGCAACTGCATGTTGGTGTGGAGAACCTTGTGCTAGCTACTTACCACAAGCAACCGCCATGCCTGTAAAGAATGACATCGGCTGTAATAGGCCTTGGAAGGTTCTACTGCTAAAGATGCCCCTGAAATGGCGCAGGTACCTACAGCAGACAGGGCAACAGCAGGAGCAGAAGTCTAGAAGCCGGAGCAGAAGCATATGTCGGGTGGAGGCCACTTGCCATGTAGCTTATATACAGCAGATTGCTTTGTGTTGTATGTTGTAGGTATGAGCTAAACTTCAGGGCAACAGCACAAAGCCAAAAGTGATGGCAACTCTCGTGACAACCAGCTCGTCTGAACGCTGATTATGATTGCAGGAGCTGACGTGTTACAAAGCTGATGAATGTTGATGGGTTCATGGAAGCTACTACTGTTGTCACTTGGCTAACAAAGTCTGGGGAAGCATACTCGCATGCCAACAAACGCCGCAACAGCCGCAACTGCTGCAGGCCGCACGTACCCACTCTGCCACATCACTAGCTACTGCACAGGCCAGCCTGCCAAGCAAAATATGCAGTAGAAGTTGACCTGGACCAAACAGACCCATTTAGCACACTCAGCCCGCTTGCGGTCCCTGGCCCCACTCAAGCAACTGTAGCAGGAGGCGTCCTGGCCTTGATATGCTTACCGAGTCGTTGACCTATGTGCAGCCCATCTGTCAAAGCTGAACACGGCTCGCCTAAACTGCCTTTCCTGCTCCTTTGCAGTGTCAGTACTGCTGAAATCCTGCAGGAACAACCGCAGCAGACAAGATCAGTCTCAGCAGCAACTCACTACAGCAGAGAGCCCCAAGCATGGCACTGCAGCTTTGCCAGCGCACCTATCTTGTTGCATGGCTTAGTTACTTTCACAGCAGACACACAAGCACCAGTTTAAGAACAGTACTCAGCACACCGTAGAGAAGCTTTCCCTGCTTTGCAACTTGCAGGAACAGTAACTACCCACCTGCCACGATAGATACATGAACGCCACAAGCACAATCCTGAGTACAGTGCGTAGTACGTATGATAGAGCAACTCTGCAAACTGCAGGAACAGTTGCTACCCACCTGCCACAACAGAGGGCCTCCGTCGGGGCTGCTTGACCGCCTACTGCTTGTCTTCACGGGATCGCTAGCGCTGAACATTCTGCTCCGGAGGTTACTGCCCACAGCTGACGCTGATGCGGCTGCTGGGCTTCCTGGTCTGCCGCTGCGGGGATTGCTGCTAACACTGCTGCGATTGACTGCTGCATCCTGCTGCTTGCTGTTTGACCCTTCTAATGCCATGTAGGAGTCCAGGGGGGCTCCTGCATCATGTGCAGATGTGTCCTGCACTGCTGACTGCCGGGTGCTGGTGGCACTGCCACTGTTGCTGACGCTTGCCGTACTCCGTGTAGCGTCGTATGACGCGGATTGCTCTGTGCCGTCCCAGACATCTGGGTCTTGTGTACGCGTGAACCAGGGTGGAAGCTTTGATGTGTTCTTGCTGCTGCGCTGTGTAGTGAGCTTCAGCAGCCGAATAGCTCGGTTGACATCAAGCTCGCGGGGGCCAAGACGACTGGAACTGCCTGCTGACGTTGCTGCCGGGCTTGTCTGCGGTGTTTGCAGCTGAAACTGACTGTTGGTTACAGGTGGATTGCTAGGGGTTGCTTGACCGGTCTCAGCGGGGTCTGCCGACCTTTGGGATGGTTCTGCTGGGTCTAATGCACTACCGGTATGCTCTGTATGCGGTCGGGAGGCTCTAATGACTGGCAGTCGCCTCCTAAACGAGGGAGTAGGTACTATGGTGTGTGCTTTACAAGGCCACCAACGACTGCCTGCGGAGGCAGCTGGCAGGCGGGAGCCATGCTTCAAGCGTTGCACAAGAGGCATACGTAGCACCGAAGTCTGCTCTGATGCTGTCACGATACAGATGGTGATCGTTGGAGGGACTACGCTGCTTGAAGTGCTGCAATGTCGGGACCAGACAGTCGATGCTAGCCAGCAACAAACGACAATGATTTTTGCATAACACTGACTTTGGCTTGTGATGGTCCGACTGTTTACATCGGCTCTCACGTCCTGTGCGTGCACCAAAGCCAGCAATCCGTCGGGGGCTAACTATTGCTGCATCTGCAGTCACAGATAGTGATTACAGAGACGTCAAGCAGCCGTTGCCTCTGCCACCTCTGCCAACGCTGCCAACGCTCGCAAGCACGCTAACGCCTCAAAGGTGTGACCGCTGGACAGACCGGTTTACTGCAGCCGGCTCCAGGCGCTTACGTTTGCTGCTCACTGTCAGTCGTCACATCGGACGCATTGCGCATACTCACGCCTGAGCGGGATGCGCCAAAATGCAACTGACGCTGAAAGTGCAATGGTACAGCAGCAGTAGTCTAAGGGTCACGGTAGCACAGTATGAATTGCTCGTATGTAGACAGCACAATGTACGGCAGCAAAACCTTATCTACGACACCTTGATAAAGTGTGGCAACCAAGACCTTGCAAGGCTGCATCACTGGCTCTCGCAATATGGCAGCAGTGCAATTTCAAGCTCATTGGGAGCCAAACAACATGACGAGCCCGCGGTCAACAGATCATCACAAGCGCTTAAACGGGAACTGCGTGTGAACGACCGCTGGATCTTCTGTGATCCAGGCCAGCTCGCAACGTGCCAAGTCGATGACACGGCAACACCGGCGCACATGAATGTGCAACTGAGCCTACAACAGGTGCATCGAACTTGCAAAACGACGAAGTTGCCCGCAGGATGCTGCCGGCAGGGCCCGGGCCAATGCTCGCGGCAGTTGGCGCGGATTTGTTACGGGACGGCCAGGCTCCGACATCAATGTCGATGCGCTACCGCTCTTAACGACTTTCAAAGCAGATGCAAATACTGTCGGTTCTACCATCGGTTGACAGCCTTGCATGATGTCTGTATTGTCGCAGCATGCAGTGCCGTGCCTTTCAAAGGCACACGGTGTGCATATGCATGATGACTTCGCACCGAAGTGTTTGCGTTGCTAGAGCAGGGGTATCCGGCGTTGCTAGAGCAGGCCATCCGTGCTCTTTTGAAGATGGGTCTTCAAGTACTGTGTCTGGAGCGGACTGCAGATCTTGGTGGGATATTCTTTACGAAATGCCACCCTGGCTCCCGTACCATCGTCACAGCAACCACCCACTTCCGTTGTCTTGCAGCTGCTCGCTTACATCATACTGTCAAAATTCTTCTGGCCTCTAATACACAGCCACAGCTCTGCAGCGCACGATCATCAGCTCTGCAGCGCACGATCATTCAAAGGTTAGGCAAGAGAGTGTATGATCATGGATATGTTACATAGCGAAGGAGGCGCTTGAAGAACACCATTAAACAGCGGTTTGTTGCATGAGTTGAATCCCCACATCTCAGCAGTTTGAGCTCAAAGAGCAATCCCTAACTTGTTGAACGCCACAGATGAGCTTAAGCTTGCCGCATGACTTGCTGCACCCTTGGCAGGTCATGGACAGCGAGTGGCATGCGTTGAGCAGCAGGGGTTCAAAGGCAAGAGACAGACAGGGTTGCATTGCGAGGGTTCAGAGGTTTGTTTTTTTGTTTTGGGGTTTTACACGGGAGGATTCTAGAATATCGATATCGATATCGATCTATCTATCTAGAAGCAGGAGCAGAGCAGAGGCATACGTCAGGTGGCGGCATGTGAAAGTTATTGAGCCATGCAACAAGTTAGATGCGCTGACAAAAGCTGCGGTTTCATGCATGGGGGTCGCCACCCAAAGGAGTCTTGGGGGGCTGCTCATGACAGAGCTCTGACAGACTCTGACGCTGTTGCATGTAGAATACAGCAATTTGCTTGGCATTCTATGTTGCTGGATGTTGCATGAGCTAAAATGCACATTCATTATTGCATGCAGGACGCCATTATACAGCAGTTTGAGTTCAGAGAGCACTTCTCACCGCACAGCATGCTGCAGGACTTGCTATACTCTTGGCAGGTCATGGACAGCAGGTGGTGTGCGATCATCACGGTGCAGCCGGGGTCCAAAGGCAAGAGACAGACAGCGTTCCATGCCGCAGGGCAGCAGCACGTACGGAGGCAGAGAGCAGATCGTGCTGACCTGGCGTCGGTCAGGGCATACACTTGTAGCTTTCTCCAAGTGAACCATTCACTCTATTGAATATCGAGTTTGATTCTGATAGCAGTGCAGAAAATTCTGCGGGGTGCTGCTGTATCAGCTCGCCAGCAAGGACTTGGATGTCAGCAGTAGCAACAACAGCGGAGACAGCAGCAACAGTAGCAGCACATGAGCTGTACGTGGTGTGGGAAACTGCTTGGCAGGAAGCAGAGAGGATTGCAGTCTGCAGGAATCACCTGCAGTAGCACGTCCGCGACGGACTCGCCATACGGTGATGAGCAGGGCAATAGCAGCAACAGTGATAAGGGCGCATTCTGCCGACTCGGAGCACGGTGCTACCTGTCTGTGATGCCGTAGCGGCCCTGTGAAGTTTAGCTCATGCAACATAGTATGCCAAGCAAACTGCTGTATGCTACATGCAAGGGGCCGCCACCCGACACATGCTTGTACTCCTGCTTCTAGAGTGCTGGGAATTCCCCGAACGCTGGATCCGATGCACCGAACATACCTGCAGGGCTGTATATACCTTGCAAGCGGTGCTGTGGTTCCTGCTGACATTTGTTCACTGCACGGGCTACCAAAGATCTATTAAGTACCTGGATGACAAATTACAATTGCATCTCAGACGGTTGTGCTGTTGCTACCGGCCCGTCCATCTGGCGGCTTCAAGCACTGTTTAGTTGCAGCCTACTGTGGTGTGAGCAAACTAAAGCAATCATGTCGCTGCAAACAGCACTCGAGGCCTAGCAGGGCAGTTCAGCAGGCGTCGCTGCTGACAAGTTGGTGACAGCAGCTGCAGCAGCAGCACTGCTAGACATCGAGGTGTATACTATACACTGGCAGTGGCAACAGGGAGTATGTTAGTGCTTCAGGGGGTAACATGTCACCAGGCAGGGCTTGCTGCTGCTGCTGCTACTACTGCTGCTGCTACTACTGCTGCTGTTACCGTCACCAGGCAGGGCTTGCTGCTGCTGCCACTGCTTAATGCTGCTACTGCTGCTGCGGCAGGGTCTGCATGAGCTGCTCATTCAACAACACCATCCTCAAACCCTGCTGCTGCCGCAGCTGCAGTGAAGTTTGGCCCAAATGAATCTAGCTCATGCAACATTGGATGCCAAGCAAAGTGCTGTATGCCCAAAGCAAGCAGCCGCCACCCGATACATGCTTCTGCTCCTGCTTCTAGAGTGCTCTGAACCCTCCAAGATGCAGTGCGCAC
>NSMO01011307.1:2715-16581 GCA_002588565.1 Coelastrella sp. UTEX B 3026 | reverse complement strand
CATTGGGCCTCCGCTGCCTCATGCTCCTGCTGCAGCAGTAGCATAGCTAAATCTACCGCTGGCTGCACGACTGCCGGTACATGCTGCTTTGCTGTAACCCCTGGAGCAGGCAGCGTGCCCCAGATCTGCTGCTGGTAATGTGCGTATTGCTGCTGCTCCTGCTGTTCCAAGCTGTACCAGTTCCTGCGGCCCTTGCAGTCTATAGGGTTGCCCTTCAAATAGGGTACCAACAAGCGCCGCATGAAATCCCGGCGAGTCTGCCCGCTGGTGCCCCACAAGTGATGTTGCTGTGGTTGCAAAACCCAAGATAGCAAGTCAGGCTGAACCTCTGCAACTGCGGCTTCTGCCAGGGGCTGCCCAACTGCGTGAACGCCAAAGCTGTAAGTCGGACGACTGTACTGCGCTATGCAAAGGAGGCCAGCATCTGATAGCTTCTGAAACTGTTCTACTCCTGCACCTCTGCTGACTATATCATCCAGGTGCACGACGCTGCAGCTGCCGCTGAAGTCAAACCCTGGCCACGCGCTTGTGGTCCCTGACAGTACCTGCAGCAGTGCCAGCTGCCACAGCGGCATCGGCTCCAGCTGCTGGCTTGCTGCACCACAGGCTGCTGTCTCGCTTGCTGTTTGCACATTGTCAAGGCTGAGTCCAGCTTGCCGTCCAAGTGCAGCCTGGATGAGGTTTGCACAATCTAGGCCTAGCTGCTCACCAAGTGCCGCAACGTCACCTGCTGTACAAAGCTTGGAGGTTTCCAGCCACTGTATAGTTGGCGGATGTGCAGCCAAAAGGTCACAGCCAGGGGGTGCTGTCAGCATGTTTGCAAGTGCTGTGAAAGACACAAGCTGTGTGATTGCTGCTACATCCCCAGCTGCTACTGCTGTATTGAGTCTGGATGACAGCAGCAGATCCACTGCATCTTGGCGATCTTGACTCTCCGTCTCCTGATCTGTAAGAACTCCCTGGGTAGCTGCTGCTGTCTGTGCTGTGGTTGCTGCTGCTGTGGTTTGGCAGTCCGTTGTTGCAGCAGCAGCAGCAGTCATGTGTGCGTCCACTGCTGATGCTTGTGGTTCTGCTGCTACTGACTGTGCAGATCCAGCAGCAGCAAACACCGCAGCTGCAGCTTGGTCAAAGGCAGTGACAAATGAATCTAGGGTGGGGTCGACTGCAACAGCTGGCGACTGCTCTGCTGCAGCTGCAGCTCCTGCTGGGCCTTCTGAGGCCACTGACGCAGCACCAGCGTCTTGCTGTGCTGTTGCAGCTGTCACTGACGGCCCTTCTGCTGAATCTGCTGCTGCTTTGTCACCTGTTGCTTCTGCCTGTTGTTCCGATGCTTGCTCTGCAGCTGGACATACCGCATTGCATTGCTCCCACTTGCAGTAGATCTGCAATGCACGCAAATGGTCCCCAGCAAACCATGCGTTGCGCACCCAGAACCATGCATTGCGCATTAGACCCCCGCCAAGGTCCTCGTGCAGCATACCATGCATTTGCAGCCACCACAGCCTCTCAGGCAACATCTGGCTCCTGAAATTGATCTGACAAGAATTGTTGCTGTCATCCTTTTCAATCTTCATGAACAGGAGCTGGCATGCATTCTCATTCGGCAACAGAAGGCCGTAGCGGTGTTCAAAAGTTGAGACCGCTTGCTGCACTTCTGTGGCCTGGCCTGCAAGTTGGATTCTGTGCCAGAGCTGATCTGCCATGCACAATCTGCTGCTGCGTTCGTGATGCTGCTGCTGTGGTGTGCTGCTGTTGTACTGTGGTGTGCTGCAGGGCAGCACCGCATGAAGGACGTCTGTCCACTGTTGAGGTGTCAGAGTGACAGCTTGCAGAGGCTGCAGCAGCTGCTGCTGCACCTGTCGCTGATCCTGCCCCAGCATTTCCTGATGCTGCTGATAGACCATGGTATCGCTGGTGCTGTAAGTACTGGAGCTGCTGCTGCTACTTTCACTGCTATCTGCTGTGCTGGGTTGCTGGTTCTGCCCTCCCAGCATCTGCTCCCACAGATAGCTGTTGCCTGATCTGCCGCAGGCTTCAAGCAGTGCAGCCACATGCTGCTGCTGCTGTTGGACTCCGGGTGCAGCTGCTGCATGTTGCAGCAGCACTTTGAGCACAGCAGCGCTGCCG
This sequence comes from Coelastrella sp. UTEX B 3026, assembly GCA_002588565.1. Lineage (NCBI taxonomy): Eukaryota > Viridiplantae > Chlorophyta > Chlorophyceae > Sphaeropleales > Scenedesmaceae > Coelastrella > Coelastrella sp. UTEX B 3026. Next base: position 14,454 of record NSMO01011307.1, on the reverse strand, counting down.
CTTGTACAAGCAGCAGTGTATGCCGCCTTGAGCCATTTAGCAATCCGCTGCTTGACCGGCAAGTATTGCAGCAGCAGCTCAACTACTGCTGCTGCCCAGGGATCACTGCGGGCTGCTGCTACTGCCAGATGATGCGGGTGCGGCTGTATGGCCTGCTCCATTGCAGCATACACCAACAACTGCTGCATGCATGCTGCATTACTGTGACCAGCAGCATATCGCAACAGCGGGCCTGCCAGATGGTTACTTGCATTCTTCCTAGTGGCTAGCAGTGTAGTTAGTATCTCTGAGCACCCAGCTTTGAGCGCTGCATAGCCTGCCACTCGGATGGTCGGTAGCATGGTAAAAAAGTTGCTGAATGCCACATAGTTTGTTGGGTACACTGCATACTGCGGCCTGCCTTGCTGTAGGGCCGGCTGCGCCGCAAGAATCCCATGCACTAATACTGCATTGCGAGCCTTGACAGCATAGGGCAGCAACAGGGTGCTGGATGCGGGGCATAGCATAAACAGCGCTGCGACACCCCGTCCTTGTGATGCTAGTTTGCTGGCTCGGCGGATGGCTGAGGGCAATGGCTGACAACCTGGGAAGCTGGTGGTGGTGGCCTCGAATGCGAACGTGGGCCTAATGAGAGGCTCCGTGCCTGCTGCTGCACTGTTTGCGGCCTGCTGCTGTGCATGAGGGGTAGCCTGCTGTGCTTGTAGGTGGCTTGCTGCTCCTTCACCTGCTGCTGCTGCTGCTGAAGCTTGCGCTGGGCATGTAGATGCTGCACGCTGTTGTGCTGCAGCATCTGTTAAGCAGAGGTGTGTCAGCTGTTGCTGAAGTTTCTGTTGCTGCTTCTGCGACTGCAGGTACTGCAGCATGAGGCGCGCGAGCTGCTCTGGTGCTTCACCCTTCGGCTGAATACGCTTCCAAGTAATGAATGCGTACTGCCATGGCCTATGCGGCGTAATGATAGGGTGCCATCGGTTGAACCACTCCAGAGCAAATGTCTCGTCTGTGACTGCCAGCCATGCTGCTGCAAAGGCGCCAGCGAGACCACTGGGATCCGGCATACGCAGTGCTACTTCACGAAGCAGCAAAGGGTTGAGCTGATCAAGCAACATGGCGAACCCGATCACGCGCGCAACTATGATGGCTTGCTCAGTGAGCTTGCATGGTCCGTGAAAAGGATTGTCGGCTTAAACAATCAACGATCGTAACGAAATGTTCAGCTAGGGAGTTGTCACCCAGAAAGTATAGGCTGCCAAGGACGCTAACTTGAAAGTCTGTTCAACCGGCGCAATGCAATGCGCCGGTGTGTCGTTCTCGCTTGGGCGCGCTTCCATACACGTCTGAATGGGCACAAAACGTATATGTGTCCCATATTAGTTCCTGTTCCTGTCCTTAAAGGTGTGCGCGGCAAATCACTGGGTGTGCCACTGGCAACCTGGCAGCGTTGAGGCGTTCCATGTCAGGCTTCCCACGCGTTCCATGTCAGGCTTCCCACGCTTGGGCTTAGACCTAGACAGCATTTGGAACGTGTCAAGCAAGAATCACCAGTTCTGGTGTTCGCTGCTTGGAATCAATCAGGCTCTGCCAAGTCGTGTCGACACGCTTACAGTACAGTACTAGTACTACCTGTAGTGCTAAAGGGTATGCCGGGCACGAGTTTCCGGCACCCATGGCAACCATACAGCTAGACAGATTCTACAAAGAAGAGGGCTGATCATATGTAAAACGACATATCATAGTACCATATGACGAGCAGACCACTCAGGAAAGCTTGACAATGTGGTTTTAGACAGGCCGAGGTTTGGTCCCAGAATGGGCTAGAAGTCACTGCAAGTCATTTGCATGTCACCTAGGTACATCTGGGTGACATTTGAAGGCATACAAGTGATATTTACGTGTACTCGATTTTTATGTAATCCAACCTCATTCAGCTTTGCTCAAGTGGATGACATGCACAAACAGATGGTAATGGTGCGCAATTGGTCCAGTAGTGCAGTACTGCTGTAGCAGGGCAACTTGTCACAGCACTTGGGCCTACTCACTGGCAGGCTGAGCAATAAGGCCTCTGACTGGCTTGTTCACCATGCGGTACCCAGATCTACTTGGCTCCTTCTCGTTTGCATAGGCTTTGGCTCCTTCGTATTTGCAGTGTTGTCAGCGCTCACTGCCTGTCACCAGTGGTGGCTGGTTCATGGGGCTGTGTTGTGCGTTCAACCACAAAACTGCCTGTTTTGCTGTTGCAGGGCAACATACACACTTCTGCAGCCTACAGGTTCAGTTTCAGTATCAGGACAGTGAGACTTCAGCGTTGAATGGTTGATTTGAATTGGTAACCTGTGATGCATCCGCGATCCCGCCATTTCGTACAGTTGGGAAATTGCAACAGTTGGGAAATCGCAACAGGCCTATGTATCGCCTGATCCCGGTAACTGATTCATGTTGAATACAAGGACTTCCAAGGCCTGCCACACCAGCCGTTACGGAAGTTCACCAGTGCTGATACGGGCTGTCCAGCAGGTGAGGCAAGATTCCAGCCAGAGCAGAAGAAGCCCTGGTGGTGGTGTTCAACAGCCTGGCTGTGTTGGGTGCCAGTGTGCTGCCAAATAGTCCTTCTCTAAGTGAGAATCTGCAGTGCAAGCAGTGTCAGCCTGCAGCAAGCCGGCAGCTAAACGGCAGCAACTTGTGCAGCATCGCAAGCTTCCACAATCTGTTGGCATCATCAGGTGCACCTGCAGCATTGTGTATCAAAGGCCGCCCTGTCTGCTGTTGCAGGCTCTGATGGTGCTGGTCGTGCCAGTAAAGGAGGCAGCTGCACCATGCTAAGCAAGCATGAAGCGTGACGGTAATATCATGGTCCTCTGACCCTTGACTCTCCCTTCAAGACTTTGTCCCGTGAGTGCATGGGTCAGTGAGTACATGGACCTATCGTGCTGAACAGCTGGTCAAGCTGCCTATTCGTAGGCAACTTTGATACAGGGCAAACGTTAACTCGCTGTGGTGAAGCATTGCTCACAGTGGTTTGCATTGACATGTGGCTCAGCAGGCGCAGGATGAAATGGTCTTGATCAAAGCTACAGTGACTGGAACACCTCACCTCAGTGCAGCGTCATGCAAGACTGCTGACCTGCACGGCTGATATGCACTACCGACCACCGCTGACTTTGTTGATTCCATGGTGGTCACTCTGCTGCAGGTCTCACAGACCCTGATCAAGTGTCACAGAGGTGTCGTGCAGAATACTGCAATGCAGCGAGCTTGTATTGAACAGTGGGCTGAGACATGCTCATGTGCTGTATCAGCAGGGGTGCCTGGAGCCAGCCAGGATAGCCTGATCAGCATCAGTCCCTGGCTCATCGCCAGTTACTGATGCATGAGGCAGTAGCAAGACAGTGCAAGGGACCACTTAGACTGAGGTGTTTGAGAATGACTGATCAATCATGTAGTGTTTCAGCTTGTGACATGTCTGTCACAGACGGCGGCTGATACAACTATTTCAGTTGTATGGCAGCATCTATTGTGCAGTACTAGCTGTAGTCTGCTGGCTGCATATGCATTGAGGTTGTGTTGGTCAGCACTGTATTGGGCCAGCTCGTGAGCAGTACAGTAGGTGGCAGCACGCTTGGAAGGGTGCAATTGTCATTTATCTGTCTGCATAGTATGGCAGCAGGTACAGTGTCCTGCATTATTGTTGTTTTTGTTCTATTTTCACTAAGTAATATGACGTTTTACTTCTGTTAGGTACATTGCAAATGCTAAACAGGCACCAGCGCATTCAGATGTAGTATTCAGAACAACAGGTGCAAGGCCTTTTGTAACTATGGCTGCTGAGAAAGAGCATTGCCGGGACCTTGATTTTCCATGGATATCAGAAGCTCAGCTTCCAAAACCATTTGGTAAGCGCCGCTTTCCAGAAGCTCGGCTGCCCGGGTGCTGGAAACACAGGCTACGGAAACTTCAAGTGACTGCCAAACCCCTCTTTCTGGAAGCACGGTTTCTCGGGTTCCGGAAACATTGTTGCTGAACCCATGTTGCCGGAAATCGCCGGTTCCGTAAGGCGGCAATGCCTGAAGGGGGCGCTTGCCATCAGTCTTCCGAAGAGGGGGGTTCCGGAACCCGGAAACCCCGCTTCGTAAATTTTCCGGCGGTAGACCTTAGAGCATAAAGCAATTTGCTTGGCATAATAACTTATAATCTGAGAAGTAAAACTTCATGATAGTTTCTGAACATGATGATAAACAAACAGAAAATTGGCATTCTTGTTGTATGAGTTGAATTTCACAGACCGTAGAGTGTGATATCAGGCAGCCAGGCCCAGCTGCCAATGCTGGAAATCTGGTTCAAATCAATGAGCTGCTACAGCAGTGCCACAGCAGGCTGCAAGAGACCCCAGGTGAAATGATTCTACTGCCAGTAACTAACCTAAAGTGAGCTTGGACACTACATTGCATAGCCAGCTGGTGCACCAGCAGGTGCACCAGCTGGTGCACCAGCACGTGCATGTAGTGCTGGTCAGGTTGCCTTGGCATGCTCAGTCGCACTACAGCATCATTGGTGGCTGTACCGAGCAGTCATGGGCACATTGCTGTGTATTGGGTGGGTGCATTTGGGCCCCGTCCCTAGCAGCCACAACCAACTGTCAGAAGACCATCCGCAAGCAGCTTAGACTGAATCTCCACTCCTACCAGTACTGCCGCCAAGGGGCACCCGAGCCACTGGCCAAGTTGAAACAAATAAACCCTTCGCAGCAGCTGCGACGCCTAGCATCCCCAACACATGGCTGGTACGCTGGCACTCGTACACCAGATCCTGCCACATATACACAACTTTGTAACCTACTCTCCTGGTATACAGCATACACAGGGTTCCGAAACTCCAGTCAACTCCAAAACTCCAACCGACTCCAAGCACACGCAGACTACTGAGCAAGCTGCTCAGCTTATACTCCCTCTTAAGACTACTGCACCTGAGCAGGCGCCAGCGCTTTTCCTGCATGAAACTTGCCCCTGTATGTAAGGTCTACTCCTAACACCTCTCACAACTGTATGCCCCTGCCCTCAACGCTGACACCACCCATCCTATCTCTCGCCCCACGCTTCTTCTGCTGCAACATCTTGCCTAACCGCCCACCAATTGGGCTCTGCTTGTTCTTGGGTCCTGCACTGCCAGACGTGACCTTCTGGGTCTCAACAGGATCCAGGGTCTTGCCTGGGTTGATGACAAAGTCCATCTTGCTGGGCTGAGGGACAGATGCACGGGTCCTGCAAACCATAATGGATGAACCGAGACATGTTAACATAAATCACAGCAAGTTAGAGCCCAGCGATTGCCTCAACTGGAACGGCTGCCGCACCATTTCAACAAGACCAAGTTGCATCAACATGCATTCTCTTCTCGGATTGACACAGGCGTTATATCGTGCTTAGTATGCAAACGGCAGACTCAACATTCATGACATGTCTAGTGTATGGCTACGCTATAGAGACCACTGCCAGACGGAAGTGCTACGCAATGCTAGATGTCGTTCACTATTGATTCTGCACCACAACTCCTGCCAATACATCAGTCATGAGCCGCTATGTCGATGCAGCCCACCTGAAGCCCTCTTCCCGAGGTAGCAGCTTTCTCCTGCGCTCGGCCTCTTCATGCTCCTGCTTCTCCTTCCGCTCACGCTCAGCACGCTCTGCTGCTTGACGCTGCCTGAAAAGACACAACAAAGCAACAAAAGACATGACATATGTATGATCGATGTTTTAACTCATACAATATGAGTACCAGCCCTGCTATGATGCTGTTCAGCCAACTAGGCATCATGCACTGCAGTCTGTGGACTTCAGGTTGATTGTCGGCGACACATGGCTAGACATGTACATGGTGATGACCCAGGATATGAGTGTAGACGCGCGATTGGCTTGGGACCAGTTGGAGTCGAAAGCATCTGGTAATGACATGCAAAAATACAAGTGTTGCGCAAGGCGCTAGGCCAAAGTTTAGTCAATGCATGGGACCCGCCCGTCATGTGATGATTCATCAGCGTGCAATGCAACTCATGGCGCTAGCGCCATCCCAGCCGTATTGTACAGTAGACGATGTGTGAGCAAGTTGGACACCAACCACGACAACACTGAGGCCTACATGCTGCTGTCATATATGACATACCCCAAGACATCCTGCGCCGTGATGGCTGCAGGAGCAGCCAACAGTGTCTGCCAGAACCTAACCTGCACCAGCCATAGTTGTAAGCCCCACACACAGGGCCTACCTGTGTGCTCGTTCTCTTTGCCGCCTCTTACGCTCTTCTTCAGCACTGTCAGCAAAGATGGGTGCTGACCAGTTTTGAATTAAATCACGACAGTCAGCCCGAAGGGTCACTGCAGGAAACAACAAGACACAGCGCAGACGACATGAGGCACCATGCGGCTGATACTGAGAATCACAGCAGGTCTGGTGGCAGATACTGGGGTACAATATATGTTTACCAAGCACATCTCCAGACTAGCACTTTTACATGAGCTCACATTGAGTCAACCTCAAGCTAAAGAAAGAAACGTGGACTGCAAAGCACAGCTGCAACATGAACACGACAGCCACTGAATAGGCTCTGGCCTGCCATCACACACCCTGATGGCGAGTACTTGTCTGATCGCGCCTTGAGTTGCTAATTGCCTGATGATGACCGAAGAGGTCCAAACCGGTCGCCAATGTAACTTTTTGAGCGTGTGAGACATGTATCGTAGTATCGTGAGTCACTGATAGAGTCGATTTCAGCCCTTCTCCAACAAGCACCATGATACAAGCTAGCAGCAGGTTGGCCAAACCTGCTCACACGCTGAGCTCATAAGGCCCCATATGCTTGAGGACGCGGTCTATGCTGCGCATTAGGGCTGATCGAACAGTTCACGACACAAATTGACCCCACTAACATACAAGCATCTCCATGCAGCTCATAATGCGACTGGGCATCATGTTGCTGTACAACAAATGTATCTTTGCAGCCATGCGCTGAGAATCCTCGAGCTATGTACAGTGCAAGCCAATACTATCCTCAAGGCTTACTTGATTCATTTGGATTCTTGTGGTAGAACATGATGATCTTCCCAAGCTCACTGTCCTCCAGCCGCTCCCGCACATAGTCATTGCTAGTGTCCAGCTGCAGCAGCTTCAAAATGCCCACCAGCTCAGTACGAATCTTGGCATTTGGCAGCGTGCCGTTGTTGTAGGGTTTGAGCCAGCTGAAGATAGCGGGATAGGTGACAGACAGGACAAGCATTGGGGCTGTAGGTCACAGCTTCCCCTGGAGGCATCAACGGTCAACTGACCCCAAGCTGAGCCAGCACATGCTGTTCTTGCTCAAGTACATGTGTTTGCAGCATCCTGCCGAAGGTACTACAGAGGCTCATTTGAATCTACCAGGTGTCACGGGCACATCGGGAAAAGACTGCTGAGAGCGGCACGTCGGCTAGCACTAAACATCCTGGCAGTGCATTACTGGCAGCAGACACTGAACCCCCAGCAACCATATACATTGCCAACCTTGCCAACTTACGAGGCGATAGCATTGAGCCCCTTGTTGATCAAGAACACCTCATGGTACTTTTTCTGCCTGAGCACTGAGCACACTTCGTTGAGATGCTTCAACTTCTCAATGGCGGGCCGTGGCGGCCGAGCATCCATGTTCTTGGTGTCAGTGTCACTCATGGCTGTCATCTGCAGGAACAAACAAACACGTACCAGGTTACTGAGTGCTGTAAATGCACAGCAGGGTTGTTCAGGGCTGAAAAATTGCCAAAAACGCAGTGACAGCCCTCATGCTGGCTTTGTCAATGGTCGTGCTACTGCCCACAACTCAAGGACAAGCCGCAGAACCTGGAGTCGAACAACTGCCTGCAAGGATCAGATGTAGCCATATGCCTGCCTGAATGCCCACATCAGGCAGGACAGCTGCAAGCACAAGCTTCGCAGCAGAGTAGCAGATACTATGTCTTAACTGACAGAGTGACTGAATTTGTACCTGATCACGTTGGTTGATGTTGTATACCAGTACTCTACTGCTGCATCAACTCCAGAACTATGACTCTGAACTCATCGGGGCTAACCCCAACGCATCTGTGACCTTCATGGTGTGTACAATAATCTTGAAATGTGTGAATGCAAGCGCACTCAGTTCTTCCGCTGACCAAACTCACCATGCTTACGAGCTGCATGACATCTGCCTCTATGTCTGCATCTGCATCCCGCTTGCGAGCACGTTTTCGCCGCTGAAGCACCTCATCCAGGATGCTGGTGGGCTCATCCTGCACAGACAGCCAAGGGGACCAAAGGGAGTTACGCAAAGCGCCTTATACAGAATCAGAGCATGCAACAATCCTGAGGGGTTTTGGCGGTGCAGGTGCTGCAGCAGTCTGGGGCAACGGTGATGCTGTGCTCACCCTGCACAAAGCACCTTCTACAGCACAGTGGGTACAGCCAGCACTGCTGGGATGAACATCCCCGCCCCGGCTCAGGAACACACTGATCAGCTGCCTGCCTGTCCCTCTGTGTCCTCATCTAAGCAGAGCTGCCCACACAAAGTAGTCCGCAATCCACTGCTGCTTGGCTACAGCCGCTGGCTGTGCCATGGCATATCCAACCCAATGTGCAACTACAGCAGCTGGGTCACATGTCCCACTGATGCAAGCGGATAGATATCCAACCCCTACGCTGCTTTTGAATCTGCTGTGATTGGCCTTGTCAGCTGGATGTTGCCACTATCCTGGTAGCTGCTATGTAGTCAGCTGCACAATGCCTATCTGCTGGCTATCAGCATATGACAGAACTTCTGCTGACAAAACACAGCATACTTAGAACATAGCTGTAACAGCAATACTGCTCTTGACTACCATGCCATAGTCAGCTGTTTGCTCCTGCCCTGCAGTTGACAATTTCTATCACTAAACAAGGACACCAACTGGTGACCTCTCTGCTGATGCTGACTGTATTCCTTCTGTATGTGCTGTTTACGACACTGCCACAAAGCTGCCCGCCACCCCGACTGCTTGCTGCCTCCCATCCTGCAACCCATTTCCTCGAACTATCCCAGTATGCTTATTGCTGCAACTGCTGCACCTTTAACACCCCAAGCTTGACCACGCTCACGGCCCCACTAACAAGCTGCCTCAAAAGCTGCCTCCAGACTCTCAGCTCCTGCGCTATCACTGGTTGTGTTCTGCAGCCTTTGCACACCTGAGCTGCTGATATGTGTACCTTCTAGTCTAGTACTGCTGACCTGTGCTGGACCTGGAGGGGGGGACAGCTGGACAGCTCACACTCACCAGACAAGGGGTTCAGCTGCTGTTGAAGCTGCTCACCTCAAGGCCTGGCTCCACCTCCTCTGCTTCTGCTGCTGCTCGCAATGCATCAAGGTCCTCCTCATAGCGATCCTCCTCAGCAACACCTGAAGCATCACACACAGACGAGAAGCTATGAGCAGCGGATCCAGGGGAATCGTGTACTACTGGGAACTCTGTGAAGTTTGCAACGTGAGTGGTTCGTGCATGTTCCCCTCAGCTGTGAAGCTCAAACAACAGCAACTGCTTCTAGCCAACGTGAGCTGCAACCAACGGCGATGACTACTTCCTGCACATCACAGCACTACACCAGGCGATACACCTCTGCAGGTGACATTGCCAGCTGCTAGCACATCCACACTTGCTGCATGCTGCTTTTTTCCTGCGCCGTGTGAGGACACGCTGCAGGCTGGAGAGCAATGGAAGCAGATACACAGATTGCAACCATCGTGCCTGAGCAGCTCTTGACGTTCATGTCAAGCATAGTGCTGCAAACACTCAACACTGACCGTGACCTACCATCATCATCTATGAAGTCTTTGTCTGCTTCAGTTTCTAAGATTTCGTCCTCATTGAGTTCTACGCGCTCTTTCGGCTGCTGCTCCTGCTCTTCTGATCCTTCATGCTGCCCTCGTCTGCTACGCTGCGGTCTGCTGCTCCCTCGCTCTGCTGCTTTGTCGCTTTTTTGCTTCTTTTTCCTAGGCCCCGCCTCATCACCCCCCTGCAGAAAATGATAAACCCTGTAGCGCGCCTACATGCTTGATATCAAGCACGCACTGCCGCTGCTGCGTATCAAACTGCTGTTGTCACAGCAATTCAGGCACCTCCAGAGCAACAGCAGCAGCAGGCTGCTGTCCGGCAAAGTCAGGCCCATGCTGCAGCTAGCGCACCTTGGCTTTCTTCGCCAACTGCAGCAAAGCTTTCCTGCGATCCGATACCTCATTGGTGGCTGCTACTGGCGCTGGTGCAGGCGCTGCTTGGGGCTCCTCATCCTGAAAGCCTTCGTCCTCCAAGTCCACGCCCTCGTCTTCCAGGTTGGCCTCATCTTGACCAAACAGATCATCTACACCTATAGTATCCTGTAGGCACTGGCAGGCATAAGCTGACCATGCTCAGGCTCCCAGTGTGGCCTCACTGTGTCCAGATGCTAACCTCAAAGCCTTCATCGAACAGCTCCTGCTCGCCGTCGGACATGCCGCAGCTGCTAGGAGGTTATGTGCTTGGGCTTGAAGATCTTATTGCTTGAAGAAAGGTTGAAGTCACACAGGGACGATTCAAGGCAACAGACAACCTGCATTCGATGCGCACGCTGACAGGCACCACGGCAGGCGCTCGTAATATATGGTAGCGAGCACTGAGGAAGCATAGTAGGGCGTGATGAGCTGCTATAATCAGCAACCCAAGACCGCTCAAGTAACAGTCACTTCCCCCGCCCGGACAGCCTTGCGAGTTACTGGCAACCAGCCCACACAAGCGCACTGCTGACTTTTTGTTGAATTGGATGCCAGTTGCGCAACAGGGGCACCATTCAGCTGAGCCCGTGTGGTTGGTGTTGTACTCATAGACAGCCTCTCAGGGAACAGGGTGAACTTTCGCAGGTGGTCGGAAGAAGCAAGAGGCGTTTCACCCAGCGTGCAAGTGAGATGCGGTTCAGCCTGCATGCATGCCGTGATCCCAACTGTTCAACAAACTGTTGATCTGCTGGCACCAGACACGCCATGTCATACGGTAGCATACAGTTCATCATACTACAGACAGAGACAGAAGTCAAGTATCACGAGACACCGCTGTACATCCCAAACTGGTACTGCCATTCGAGACAACAGACCAGCACAATGAGCCTGAGTGGGTTTCTTGATGCTATCTCAGCCTTAGCTCAATCCAGAGCAGCTCGAAAACATTTTACATGAGTGCAGGGCGGAAGTCCTTCCTTAACAAGGCCTGCAATTTGCTCCAAGCGTTCAGCAGTAATGGCCATCATGGCCATTGCCACATACTCAGGCTGCAGTGGCTCAAGATTGATACCACCAGCTCACAACCTTACTGTGCAAAGCGAATTATCCCACCAATTGTAGAATGTCATGAAGTTTGCCACCAAAGGCGCAGACGTAGGCGGTTGCCAGTCTGAAGCAAGTTACGACCTGAAGAGAAGAGGTAACGTCTACAATACAGCATCATGAATGCATACAGAGTTGCCTCTAAACCCTCCATCACAGCCCATGTCGGACGGTCATGTGACAGCCACTAGTTCGATCTATTCATGCATGTTCGATTAAAGTGCTGTTCGCTCCACTGCAATGTGTGCTGCACAAAGGTGTCTCTGCACCAACCTGCCCTGCCGCCCGAACAACGTACTGATACCCTTGGGCAGTGAGATGGCACGGTCATGCAGCAACAGGGTAACCACACTGATATTGTCCGT
>NSMO01011305.1:0-13333 GCA_002588565.1 Coelastrella sp. UTEX B 3026 | reverse complement strand
TGCAGTAGTTATCGCATTCCTCCAACTCTTCAGCATTTGCCACTATTGCCGACTACTGCTGCAACCTGCTTCTGCATCCACAGGACATACCTACTGTAGCGACAGCAGGTCTCGCAGCCTTGGCTGATACCAGACGGCGGATCACTACTCGGGCAGCAGCTAGGCGGCTAGCACAGCAGCAGCAACACCAGCAACACCAGCAGCCAGCAGCGGGGCCTGATAGCAGCGGACGTAGCCAGCACGGATTGGGCTCCCCCTTCGCCTCTCCAACGGCGCCGGGCACCGGCACGGCGAATCCAGCGGGCGAGGACTCTCCACGGGCGAACATTGAGCCGGCTTCGGAGTTTGTGTTTGGCAGCGGTAGCAGCGATGGGACGGGACCAAGGCGGTCTTTGAGAGTGCGACGAAGGACCGCGACACCCAAGTTGGAGTAGTTTATGAATCTCTGGACGCCTTGATACTCAGGCGTGTTCGTGTGCCGAATAGACATTTATCATGTGTGATAAAACGCCTTTCTTCCGGGGTCACCGCGGGTGCCACCTTCCGGGACCAGTCCCCTCTTGCGCCGGCTTGGAAGTGCGGTTGAGCATCGAACGCAATGTGTGTATGTAGCTATGTGACGTGTTGGGCGCCCGCATACTTGCCAGGTGTCGGCAGCCTGACAGGGGTTAGCACCTGGTGGTATTCCTGCAAGTGGCCCAGAATACAGAACTTCTCAAGGATTGCATCACTCCTGCTACATCAACAAGGCAAGCCGAGGACTCCTTATTGGAGTGAGTTCAGAACTGATGCCCTGTTGCTCACAGCGAACACAAACTTTGGGCTATCGTTTGCTTGTCAATCGGTCTATCCACCCCTTCCTTTCCAATAGAATCTACACCCTTCAAGCTTGGCCAACGGCACACGATCACTAAGCGCGTCGATCACCTGTCAGCCGGGCTCCCTTTTCTGTGCTGCAAGTTACAGTCTCTCGATAATCAAGAACAGTTGTAACTTGCTTGGTTATTTTGTAAAGCTATGTTTGATAGGATCGCTCAGCGGCTGGTGCCATGACAGACAACAGCGCCATGGCTGTGGCTACTGTAGCACTCCAGCATCATACAGTGCCAATCGACAGCCCGAAGGCCACGAAACACAAACCCAAGCCTGATACCGGCCAGAAGCACCGCAGCAGAGCTGGCGTAACGGTCACATGGCTCCTCAAGGCCTTGACAGTGTTGCTGGTAGCAGTGGTCTGCACTAGTTTGGGTTTGATCCTGTCATCGCTGACGGGCGAGCAGCTATCGACGTATCAGTTGCAGCTCTCTGCAGCCAAGGAAACGATCAATCGCGGCTGGCAGCGGAACTTCCACCGGTTAGCAGGCGTTCATTGGGACATCAAGCATGCAGCGGGGTTACTTCCCAACGAAACTAGAGCGCAGCTTCAGCCACTGTGGAACTACACGTTCACGATGCCCCAGGCGCAGCTGCAGCGCTCGCTGGTCTTCCTAGGTCCCAACCATAGGTGAGAGCCCAGCACAAGTAGTGTACATGCCTGATGGATGGCAGCAGCAGCAGCAGTGGTTGCCAGCCCGCTGGACCAATGCACTACATGTTGGCAGCACACCAGTAGCAAATGTACATGGCTGGAGGCAGCAGTATCTCTTTGTTCGTGTATAACTTTCATCACGACAGTCTCGCAGCGCTTGAGCCTATCAGGACGAAGCAGCGAGCTTCCCCCATCTCAGCAGTTCCTGCAACTTCTAACTGATGAATGCTTCTTGATGGCTGAGCCACAGTTCACAAACAGACCCACAACGACATCACCAGTTGTTGTTTACATCGCATCGCACGGACCTTACCAAGTGCTGCTGCTGCTGCTGCCTGGACCTTGCATACACCAGAACGCAAAGCAGATCACACAGCTTTCAGTGATGCTGTAAGATGCTTGGCCTTAGGGAAATGCAGCAAGTTATCTATCAAAAGTGTAACCTCGTACAATGCGTACGTGCAGCTAGGTTTGATCAGGCTGACCGCAGCAGCAGGAAGCAAGCCTACAGTGCTAATCAAGTCACCCCACAAACGCCTCCAGCACTACAATCAAACAATACAACCACAGGCTTCCTGCCGTTGCTAGCAACTTTGCAGTAGATTGGCCCAGAGTCAATTCCTGCAGCTGCTGTTCTGCATGCCATGCCCCAGGTTACGTCGTGTGCTGTTGGGTCTGCACCATGGGCAGCCCACCCGTGTGGGTGTCATTGGCGGCAGCATCAGTCACGGGGCTCATGCCAGCAAGATTGGCCAGACGGATTGGTTCAGCCTGGTGGGGCAATGGATCAGGAACAGCTACCCTCAAGCAAAGGTGAGGAAGTAAATTTGTACCTTGTTATATTTGTTGCAACCATGTCAGGATGAGCTTCCTGACAGCGGCGGCAGCGGCAGAGGCAGCGGCAGCGGCAGCATCAGCATTGGCAGCGGCAGCGGCAACGGCAGCAGCATCAGCAGCGGCAGCGGCGGCAGCGGCAGCAGCAGCAGCCTGCTGTACGGCAGTGAATCAAGAACAGCTACCCACACACAAAGGTAAGGAGGTGATTATTGACGTTTGAAACCATGTTGGGCTGGCACTTCTGACAGCAGCAGCAGCAGCAGGGTATGCTGGGGCGTTGTGTGACCACTAGGTGTCAGGCAGCAGCAGCAGCAGCAGCAGCAGCAGCCTGGTGGGACAGTGGATCAAGAACAGCTACCCACATGCAAAGGTAAGGAGGTGGTTATTGATGTTTGAAACCATGTCAGGCTGCTTGGAACTTTCTGAAAGCGCTGCTGCTGTATGATGAGGGCATGATGTGTCAGGCAGCAGCAGCAGCAGCGGCAGCAGCAGCAGCGGCAGCAGCAGCAGCGGCAGCAGCAGCAGCTTGACATGTGACTGCTGAAAGAGTGGTGATCAGGACCCAATACGAAGTCGAAGCGCTGGCAGCAGCAGCCGCTCTTATCACGTGCATGTTGCCAATTCAGCAAGTATTATCATTTTCTGCTCCTCTGTTTGCTGTTGCTTGTTGCCGCTGCTGCTGCGCATTGGTGGTCCACCACCCCCTCAGCCCTGATGGACATGCGTCGGCCAAAGTTCAAGTTATTCACAGCGCATGTTGCCAAAGCAGCAAGTAATTCACCAGCAGTTGGTATCAGTTTCTGCTGCTGCTGCTATCATTATTGCTGTTGTTGCTTCCTGTTGTTGCTGCTTGTTGCAGGCGCTGCTGTGCATTGGTGGTCTACCAGCCACCCCGTCAGCCCTCAGACAACTGCTGGCGAGCATGCCACTAGACAATGTGCTTGCAGCGAGCAGCTGTAGATTATTCCAATGGTCATGCGCACAAACCCAGCCCGGACCTGCTGCTGCTGCTGTTGTTGCCTCTACTTTGCTGTTCTGCTTCAGGTGCTGCTGCGTGATGGTGGTCTACCAGCCACCCCATCAGCCATCATAAACCTGCATGTAATCGAATGAATTGAAACATCAGCAATGGGCTTGAAGCTAACAACTGTGATTTTTCAAAACAGTCATTCTCACAGATTCGGCCTGGACCTGCTGCTGCTACTGCTGCTGCTGCTGTTGTCGCTGCAGGTGTTACTGCGTAATGGTTGTCTTCCAGCCACCCCATCAGCCATCATAAACCTGCATAAAAGTGAGCGGGGTAAACATAAACTATGGTCTTGAAGATAGCAACCTTTGATTATTCCAACAGTCATGCACACAAATCCAACCTTACCTGCTGCTGCTGCTGCTGCTGCTGTTGTCGCTGCAGGTGATACTGCGCAATGGTTGTCTTCCAGCCACCCCATCAGCCCTGATGGACATGTGTTTGGAGCAGTCAGTTGATGATGACGTGGATCTCTTGTTTGTGGAGTATGTGGCCAACGATGGGGCCAACAGGTGGGTGCTGCACAGCAGCAGCAGCAGCAGTAGCAGTAGCAGCAGCAGCAGCAGTATGTTGTCGGAGTGATCAGCAGTGGCGGTAGCAGCAAGTAATGCAGCAGCGAGGTCAAGAGGTAGATGTGAGGGTGGCAGCAGCTGTTACAAGCTGCTGAGCAGCAGCAATCGCCAGCATCAGATACAGAAAGCTACCAGGAACAGCAGCAGCAGCAGCAGCAGCAGCAGCAACAGGAAGTTTTCAGCAGCATTGACAGTAGCAGAGGCGGAGCCAGCAGTGGCTTCAGCAATAGCTATACATGCCGGGACATCAGCATTTGCTCAAGTGGCTGAAGCAGCAGTGTATCACAGCAGCAGCAGCAGCAACAGCAGCGACAGCCTTGATCCCCCGTGTGTCTGCAGCAGCAGCAGTGGCAGCGGCAGCAGCAGCAGCGATGTGTGTTTGCATGTTGGTCCAGCGGCAGGCAACAGCAGTGACATCAACAGGTAGTAGTGTCGCTTGGTAATAGCAGCAACGTCATCTGGCGCTAACAGCAGCAGTAGCATGCAGCCGGGGCAGCTGCTGCTCCTCCGTGTTGGTGTATACACATGCGTCCAATCAAGCACTGACAGCAGACCTGCTTGAAGCATCGTATCAAATGCCATGGGGCGATATCCATGGGCTGCTGCTGCTGCTGCTGCTGCTGCAACACCCGCCCGGCATACATTTTGTTGAAGAATAACAGTTGTGCATTGTCCGTGGTTTACTACCTCTGCCCCAGCCTCCATCTAGCCGCTCCCAGCATGCTTGGTGATGGTCCCAGTACCCCTGATGTTGGCTTTGTTCATGCAGCTATGCTCACGGTCCCTTTCATTCACTGTGCTCAGGATCCTTTTCTTCGCTGACATTTTAGGGCTTAGGTCTGTGTTTGCCGGTCTGCTGCTGCTGTTGCTCACACACCCGACATGCATTGTGCGTAGCTGACCACCTCTGCCCCAGCCTCCATCTAGCCGCTCCCAGCATGTCTGTTGGGGGTCCCTGTACCCATTGTTACTGTGCTCCAAATCCTCCCTTTGTTTGCTGACTTTTTCAAGGCTTAGGGTTATAACTTGCCGGTGCTGGTTTTTTTTTTTTGAGAGAGGGTTGTTACACGTGGATACCTCACCGCCTCAGGCAGTACTCTCCACTAACCGGATAAAACTGAAGTGACACAGCCAACTGGCGTAAATCTGATGTTTGCTGACATCTGCTGGGACCTGCTGTCAGTTCAGGTTTGATGAGACACAGGCCAAGGTGTATGAGCATCTGCCAACAACTATTGCCAGAGCACATCATCCACCTAGTCACTCCCAGCATGTTTGGTGATGGTCCCCGTACCCCTTGTTGGCTCTGTTCATGCAGCTGTGCTCAGGATCCTTCTATTTGCTGTGCTCTTGAACCATTGCTTAGAGCTTAGGGTTCATGCTTGCCGGTGCCGGTGTTTTCTACAACCTCTGCCCCAGCCTCCAACTAGTAGCTCCCAGCCGCTGGGAGTCAGTGACTGGTGATGGTCCCCGTACCCCTTGCTATGTTCATGCAGCCGTGCTCAAGATCCTTGTACTCACTGTGCTCAGGAGCCTTCTATTCACTGTGCTCAGGACCCTTTTGTTCGCTGACGTTTTAGGGCTTGGGGCTTGTGTTTGCCGGTGTGCTGGTCCTATTGTCTTCATTTTGCTGTCTGTTCAGGTTTGATGAGTTGAAGGCCAAGGTGTATGAGCTGCCGCTGCTCACACACCCGACATGCATTGTGTGTGCATTGTGCGTAGCTAACAACCTCGGCCCCATCATCCATCTAGCCGCTTCCAGCATGTCTGGTGGTCGTCCCCGTACCCCTTGTTGGCTGTGTTCATGCAGCTGTGCTCAAGATCCTTCTATTTGCTGTGCTCTTGAACCCTTGCTTAGAGCTTAGGGTTTTTGCTTGCCGGTGCCGGTTTCTTCTACAACCTCTGCCCCATCATCCATCTAGCCGCTTCCAGCATGTCTGGTGGTCGTCCCCGTACCCCTTGTTGGCTTTGTTTCAGCAGCTGTGCTCAAGATCCCTTTCATTGCTGTGCTCAGGATCAGGATTGTTTGCCGACTATTCAGGGTTATTGTTTGCCGGTGTGCTGGTGTTATGTGCTGTCTGTTCAGGTTCGATGAGGCTAAGGGCAAGTTTTGACTGTTTAGGGCTTGCGATTTGTGTTTAAATTATCATCTGGACAAAACACACCAGCCGGTGTGCTGGTTTATGTGCTGTCTGTTCAGGTTCAATGAGACAAAGGCGAAGACAGCATGTGGCCCCCTGCCAGAATGTATGGTATTGTATGAGCGTCTGCTGCTGCTGCTGCTGCTGCTGCTGCTGCTGCTGCTGCTGCTGCTGCTGCTCAAATGCCCGGCATGCATTCTGTGTGCATTGTGCATAGTCTGCCCCAGCATCCATATAGTCGCTCCCTGCATGTCCCAATACCCCTCGCTTTCTTCATGCAGCTGTGCTCAGGATCGGGTTCAGGATTGTTTGCTGACTATTCAGGGTTACTGTTTGCCGGTGTGCTGGTGTTATTTGCTGTCTGTTCAGGTTTGATGAGACTACGGCCAAGTTTTGACTGTTTAGGGCTTGCGGTTTGTGTTTGAATTATAATCTGGACAAAATACACCAGCCGGTGTGCTGGTGTTATGTGCTGCCGTTCAGGTTCAATGAGACTAAGGCCAAGGTGTATGAGCGGTTGCGCCAATACCCCTTGCTTTGTCCATGCAGATATGCTCAGAATCCTCCCTTTGTTTGCTGACTATTCAGCAGTTAGCGTTCACGTTTACCGGTGTGCTGGTTTTAGTTGCTGGGATCTGCTGTCTGTTCAGGTTTGATGAGACAAAGGCCAAGGTGTATGAGCGGTTGTGCCAGTACCCGTTGCTCTGTTCATGCAGATATGCTCAGAATCCTCCCTTTGTTTGCTGACTGTTAGGGCTCGGGGTTTGTCATATAAGTTAGTTCAATCAAAATAATAAAAATTAAAATGAAATTTACGATTTAAATCAATAATTAAATAAATTCCAGTAATTTTTTGTTCTATTATTGTGTAACTGTTGTGTGCTTTCTGTTCAGGTTTGATGAGACCAAGGCCAAGGTGTATGAGCGGCTGCTGAGGAAGACTCTCCAACAAAGGAAGAAGCCGGCAGTGGTGCTCATGCAGGTGGGGGAGATCAACGGTCGTAGAGCTAGCGCAGCAAATATCTAACAGGAGATTGACAAACTTGAACAACAATTTGGGAGGCGGTGGGGGGGGGGGGGGGGGGGGGGGGGGGGGGGAATGCAGAACAGAGTGTGGCTCATGCAGGTGGGGGAGATGAACGGTCGTTGTGATCGTAGGAAGTATTTGGCAGGAAATCCAGAGGTTTGAGAGTCATTTTAGGAGGCCGGGGGGGGGGGGGGGGATGCAGAACAGAGCATGGCTCATGCAGGTGGGGGAGATGAACGGTCGTTGTGATCGTGGACAATCAGTAACTGAGAGGATACTGATAAACATACAAACATGCTGCAGGGGGTTGCCAGCGTGTGGCTGTTTGGTCAAAATCGATGTAGCAAATAAATTTGCTGCATGGCAGGTATAAGTTATAACCCAGGTGGAGTGGACGGTTGCAGCGAGCCTAGAATACTTGCGAGGAGCCTCCTCAAGTTGAAAGAGTGTTATTATTATATACTATACTCTACCGGGGGTGTGCCAGTGTGTGGCTGTTTGGTCATCACGGATGTGGCAATATTTGAGGGAAATTCCGCATGGCAAATTAAAGTTGTCACAAAAAGTCGGAAAAGGTGTATAATGTATATCTTCGCTGCGCAGTACTGCCGGTGGGGTGTGTAGTTGGTTGTAGTGAGCCTAGAATTACTAATAATCTCCTCTTAAGATGGGGGATAGCAGAGTTTGGCTGTTTGATCATAACAGATGGTGTAGCAATCTTTCGGCGATAGTGCAATTGCTGCTATGGTTCCAATCGGACGTGGTCATTGAAGGGCCAACATTTTTATCAGAAGTGCTACCTGGTAAATGGCAGCAGCACCTTTGGGCTCACTGCTGCTGCTGCTGCTGCTGCTGCTGTCTCTGGTGCTATGTATCGCAGCCGCTGTCCAGGGGTCTGCTTCTTAGTCCCAATGCAAACAGAAGTCCCACTCATCTGTCACTTGCACATCCTTGTTGCCAGAAGGTGCTGCCTTCGATTCCCAAGATCCACAGAATCTGAACAGACACATTACCACCGCCACGCTGATTGCTTACCATGATAAACAATTTGACAAATCAATAATTAATTGCGCATGCTTTGGCTTCAGTATAACACTGCTGCTGCTGCTGCTGTCGTATGAAATTACAGTTACTCCCCAAGGGTGCTGCCTTCCATCATCAACACAAAGACAAGACTCAGTATTACCATACGCTGGAAGACGCGTACGGCTCACTAGCTCAGTACTATGACACGCCCTGGCTGTCGTGGCGGAATGCTGTGTGGAGGATGGCTGAACTGCATAGATATGGATTCAATTGGTGAGAAGCCTTGAAAGGTTTGGGTTTTCGCCAGCTGCATGTGCTTCCTGACTCAAGATTCAGTGATTTGCTGATTGCACCGCATATCTTGCGAAGGATAGACGGGTCTAGGAATTGATTTTTCTTCATCAGAGGTGCTGAATGCTATTAGCCAGCATGTAACACATCAAACAAATCAATTCAAATCAAACCATATGGATTCAATTGGTGAGCATTGAATGGAAAACAGTCTGGACTTGAGCCAGCTGCATGTGCTTCGTTGACTTTCATTTTCACATTTCATAAGTTGCTGATTGCACTGAATCTCTTGCAAAGTGTGGAGGATGGCTGAACTGCATAGATCTGGATTAAATTGGTGAGCATTTCTGAACAGTCTAGGAGCCGGCATGTAACACATCACACAAATCAAATCAAACCAGCTGCATGTGCTTCCTTGACTTCAACATTCAATGATGTTGCTGATTGCGCCGAACATATTTTTTTACATCGACGGGATTGAGACTGAAAACCCAAGTAATCAGATGTACTAAAGTGCTAACTTGGAACAGCAGCATATGTGCCTGAGGCTATTAACATCAAGATATGGATCTAATCAGTGAGGAGCCTTGAAAACTCCGGCTTAGAGGCAACTGCACGCGCTTCCTTGGATGCAACTGACTTTTTCATGAGTCGCTGATTGCACCGCATGTCTTGCAAAGCTTGAAATATTTGAGCATGGCCTCCCACATTGTCACATGTCCCAAGTGCTGAGCTGGCACAGCAGCAGCATATGTGCCTGAGTGCAACCAGGTTGGTTGGTGTCGCACAGAGTCAGCCGGTGGTTGCTGGCAAAACATAACATGCTACACCGGACTGTTTTGAGCTGCTCCCTGTGGACTGACAGTTCGGTCACAAGTATTTGAGCTGCACTGCTGCTGTTGAAGCCGGCAATAAGAATTTGATAGGTGTCACATTGGGTCAGCCGGTGGTTGCTGGGAGCACTAAACATGCTACACCGGACTGTTTTGAGCTGGTCCCTGTGGACTGCCAGTATGGTCACAAGTATTTGAGCTGCACTGCTGCTGTTTGATATCAGGCTGCAGAAAGAAGAAAGGCTGAAAGAAGGATATACGAGCAATGCGGCTACTTGTATGCCACACATGCTGCAGCACCTTTAAGGGCCATGTGGCGGCTATTAGTATCACTACTCGTTTACGTACTGCTGCTGCTGCTGTTGCTGCTGCTGCTGCAGGACTGACTTCATGTGGGATCGTGACTTCATGCATCCACTTGATGCCGGACATAAAACAATCGCTGATGTGGCGATATACCTACTGCAACAGACAGCACTGCAGGTCAGATACCGATGTGCTGTGGTTTTCAGCGATTGCTGTGCAATCACTGCCAGTTGCAATGGCCTGGAAACATAAGGCGTGCATGCCATGTTGGCTGTGGTGCGACAACAAGAAAGCAAGAAGCACGCTTCGTATTGTGCTTCACAGTCTGAACCCAGTACCATGCGGCTTGGGCTTTGACACACCTGTAGTGCAGTGTAAAGCAATGCGCTGTGTGGCAGATGAACAGCCGACCGGCCGGCACTGCAGCAACCTTGTGCGGTGGTGATTAGGAATACGGGACAACAGCGGATCTTCATACGGGACTGTCTGAGACAAAAACGGACCCCTGTCGCAGCCCTGTATTGATCTGGCGCTTTGCTTACTGCCAGCTCTAGTGTTACTACGTGCTGCAGCAGACTTTGTTGACGGCCAGGCATAGCTATGGCACAACATCTCCGAGCAGGAGCTGCTGCTGCTACTGTCGTAGATTAATGCACAGCGTATGCACAAAGAATCACACAGAAGAAAGCAGTGCAAGTGCTTCTGCCCACCCTCTGACCTGTTGTGATATGAACTTCTGGTTACAAGCAATGTCATTTCTGTTACAACGCATGTTGTGACATTGCAGGTTGTTATGTCGCCATATGGTGTAGCAGATCTCGATCTTCTGCTTGAGCCCTTACCCCGACCAATGTTTCCCAATAACTACGAAGGCAAGAATCGCATGTGTGTTTACGGTGAAGCATTTCGTGAAGTTGTATACAACTCGACCGGGTGGCAATTTGTTGATGAGGGGAAACCTGGCAAGCGGAAATGGGGATTTATTAGTAACAAACCGGGATCTGTTCTTACAATCAAGGTGTGTTGGTTTAGCTGGTTTGGTTACTTGTGTGCCTCAAGTGCCTTTGGCATGGTAGATGCATGTTGGGTGAATTGCAAAAACACAAAATAGAAAGCTTGTACATGCATTGGCAAGGAAATGTATATTCATATTCAGATTTCCTTCTTTGATCCGGCTGGTAGTGGTGGCACAGTTGTATCTGCAGGTCAAAGCTAGTTTCTCCTACTGTTTGGTCAGCAAAGTGCTTATAGCAGGGCTTGAACCGCAGTGACCGCAGCCCTGCAAATCAACAGTAAGGCTGTATGTCAGTCTCTGCTTGGACTATGATTGGTTTCAGCAGGTGCTGCCATTGATTTGCCGCTTGGAAAGTAACTGAGCCATGCAACTAGTCAAAATGCGCTGGCAAGAGCTGCAGTGTCATGTATTGCCGTTTTGTTGTTGTATTCACAGTTGGACACGAAGCGCAGCAGTGAAGCACCAGCTGGGTTGCACTCCGGCCGTATGAACGTCATGCTGGCATACCTCAAAAGTTACGTAAACATGGGCCAAGCAGAAGCGTACTGTATCTCAGGCTGCAGCTGCAAGCCTACACGCATTGACGGGCACCACAAGCTGAGACAGAGCACGATATTCCTGGCTAGGTTATTGCCGAGTGAATCGAGGGAGTGTGTTATTGGTGTGAAGCTCCTGAAGCAGACCAGCAGTGGCAAGCACAAGTTCAAGGTGGGTGTTTCTGCTTGGGAGGTATAACTGCATGTTATAACACAGATAGTCACATGTTGCATTGCGGTTGAGATGAAATGAACTGTGCAGTTAGATGCTGGTGGTCTTGTAACGTCGTCTGGACTGCCGGGTGACCACCAAACTGTATATAAACAAATGTGCTGGCATCCAAGTGTACAAACAGAAGCCAGCACACCATTGGCTGATCAACGCTGCCAACTGTTGACGGCTAGTGTTCTGACACATGGGTGTGTGTGTGTGTTGGGGAGGGGCGGGGGGCGAGAGTAGTGCTGATGAGGAGCATCAGCGTACAAGGTCCTTAATGTGTGGAAAATATGTTGCGCAAATCACCGTCTACGTTGATAAGCTACTCACCCCAGCAAACGCAAAGTATGCAGCTTTGTAGGTGCTGCAGCCACTAGCGCTAACACCCTGCACCCAGCGCCTGCCTGGTTCGACTTTGTGTTTGCGCATTTGTTGCAGGTGAATGGCATCATGGTGAACGAGTATACTGGGGATGATGTAACAACACGTGTCCATGAGGAACAGTGGCTACATCAGATGCTCACTATCAACGATCCAGCAGCAGCAGAAGCAGCAGCAGCAGCCAATGCAAGTGCAGCAGCAGAGCAGGCGGGCAACAAGCAACAACAGCAGCTGGGAGATCGGCGGAAGCAGCAGCAGAAGCAGCAGAGGCAGCCACCCTAACTGATGTGTGGCCTTACTTAACTGAGCGACTTCGTCTTGAATGAATGTCCTGGTAATGATCCTGGAACATTTTGTTCAAAAGCCCAGGAGACTTGATGTACATGGCCTCTGTAAAATGATGTATGCAGCTGTCCTTCGTAGGTGCGCTGGACGCTGAACATCCAGACTCATCAAAATGCATCGATGGCATGGTGAAGTGCGCTCGGCGCATTTTCTCAGTGAGCATCCTGCTAGGCCGCCTGCTCCATGAAGCTCCGGTGACGGGCGGTGCAGTGTCGGATATAAGTGTACTCGCTAACGGAGGCTCTGATAGTATGCAGGCTCTGATTCCAGCAGCCGACAGCGCTCAACTTGACTGGCAGTACTAGTGCTAGCGAGTTAGCGTGTGCCGGTGAGACAACAGCACCGACATGTGCGCCGACATTTCTTAAATGGTTCGCCGTGCCACGCATGCATGTCTGTGCCAGCTACAGCCGCAAGAGCATCACCTGAACGTCACTTCGGCCGAGGCACAGTGCAGCCGACATTGCGGGTCGGCGGCGAGGGTTCTCACGCTGCCGGCAGGCGCCTGGCAGTTGCTGACCGGGCCGGCTTGCGTAGGAGCTTGCGTAGTAGCGCAGCTGTTGGTCATCGTCTTGTCGAATCGCACCTGTTACGTGACCACTGGGCCAGGGTATAGGGGCGGAGCACAAACCACGGTATAGGGGGGGGGCGGGGGGAAGACGCCACGCAACATTTGGGGAGGGGGGGAGAGGTGTTTACGCCAACAGGCCACTGCCTCACACACGGAAGAGCCACTTCTGCGTAGAGGGGGAGAGGGTAGCCCAAAAACCGCGTCTCCCCCCCCCCTATACCGTGGTTTGTGGTCCGCCCCATATACCATCGGCCCCAAACATAACAGAAGTAAAACGTCATAAACAGTTTGGGAACATCGGAAACAAGAATGAATCAAAGGCAGAAGTATGTGTGGTTGTGAACAAACATGACTGTTTATCACTGTTTCAATTGAGTATGCGCACCACACCTCCGGCCCTTTTCACCATGCCAGTCCCCGAGATATACACTACGCGTTCAAAGGCTTTGAGAGACAATTCATTGTCTCATTCAGCTATTTGCTTGGCATTTCATGTTGCATGAGCTAAAACTTCACAATGCATCATGTTGCGTGTTCGATTGTCGTGTTTGCCCGTGCATGCACACACAGTTGGATTTCAACAGCCTGACATAGACAGGCGAAGAAGCTCACCAGAGCGTGTGGTTACTAGTGTTTGTCCTGTGTGCTCCTCTGCGGATGAGACACTTGCACATTTTGTG
>NSMO01011289.1:4519-14979 GCA_002588565.1 Coelastrella sp. UTEX B 3026 | reverse complement strand
GGGGGGGAACAGCAGCTAATGCAGCTCAGATACTGGCTGCTTTGCCAGGTCACAGTTGGCAGGTGGCGCACAGCATGAACCTCATGGTCTATCAGCCACCCCAGCAGCCGGAGATAGATTGCAATGCCCAGAATCTAGAGCTACAGCTTGATTCATTCCACCTTCAGCCTAATTAGCTTATAAGCTGGAAGCCTGCTCGCCCTCGAGCCCAGAACACATGACCCTCACCCTGAAATGGTGCACTGAGTTCCTAACCCAAGTCTTTCACTTGATAACCCCACCACCATGGGAACAAGTCCAGGCGATGGCCCTTCCAAGGTTCCAAAAAGGGTTGTACCACGTGTTGCGGGTTGGTCCTGATAATCAGGTTGTGTGTATGGCTGGTCACGTACCGACTAGTGAGACCAGCACAAGAATAACAATGTTATATACCCCTCAGGAGCACAGAGGCAAGGGGTATGGGAAACTAGCAGGTGTGTGTATGGGTGTGCTGCTTCAAGCAAGGAGACCTGTAGGTTTTGCAAACAGAATGCTGCAATGTGACATGCTGGGTGTTCCTTTTTTTTGGATTAATATCCTTCGCAGCAGCTACCCCTATAATGTATAGGTTTTCAACTTGCTCTTACTCACTCCAGAGAGATCTCTCCCTCTGTTTTGTGTCAGTGTCACTCGCAAGCGGCTCGCCAGCGCTGTGTAGTATGCGTTGCACCGGTCAGCAGCCAGCTCTCTTGAAAGCGCTATGCGGAGCTCATTTAGTCATTCATTCAGCAGCCAATCGGCAGGATCAGCACTGAGGCACCAAATGCTGCTGCATCACAGCTCAATAAGCTTGCAAGCTTATTGATGGAAACATAAAAGCTCTGTGCACTCTAAAGAGCTTATATTATCTTCCCGACTTTTGCGCCTGCTTGTACTTTGACCTTGCTTGCAGTGAGAGAGCTCTGCCGTGTGTTGGAGCAGCAGGGCTATGCAGACATATGTCTCCTGGCTGATCGTGATGCACCAGGACTCAGCAGACTGTATCAGGTGGGCCACAGCTGGCGGTGTCAGTGTCATTTACCATACTGTCCTCAAACACACATACATTTGCTTATTCTTCAATGTTTGGGGATGCTTTGATATTGTTTGAAAAGTGTGACATCTCACACTATAGTCATCAAGCTGCATGGCGGCCTTCACATTGTAGCCATGTGATACACTCTCATTCTGTCATGGCAATTGCTGTTGCACATTGACTCGTTTGGTGACCGGGTACTACATGCTAGACTAGCTGCGGTCTGAATGGTAGTACTTAAACAGTCAATAGTTACAGCCAGTTGTCTGAGAGCAGTGTGGGGGTGTATCGATAGTTTGCCACGTCAACGATGCTACTCAACCCAATGAGCATTGCTGTTTCAGCACCTAATGGCAATTTTGTTATACAGCACCCCATGCAGGACACTGAAGCTGCTGCCAGCGCATATGAATTGTCGCATGGCTCAGTCACTTTCACAGTACAGCGCCGGCGGTGTTGTTTACAATTCCTACTGCCGCTTTTTGTTTCTGCTTGGTCTCATGTGTTGCAGGCGTGCGGGTTCGTGGCAGTTTGTGAGTTTGCAGTGGTGGCTAAACAATGAGGCGGAAGCATGATGTAGCAGCTAAGGCTCAGCAGTATGGAATAGACTCTTGAAGAGGCCCGGGGGCCCTCAGACCACGCTGCTGCCAGCAGCAAGTTAGTGGTTGTACAGCAGCTGTGACAAGCTGCAACGGTCTGTGTCACTTTCGCGTGTTGTGATTATCTGGTTTACGACGGGATGTGGCACAAGACCTGCCAGATACAAGAAGTACTGGAAGCCTTCGAGAGATCAAAAAGCCTATCTGAGATGAACCACCTAACGGGCAGTGGCCGGATTGGGCTACGCAAACCTCCTAGAGGGATCAGGCCCATGCGCCGCTGTATTTGAGCTGTGGCTTGTTGTGTATGTCGTGCTGGTTGATTTTAGCACCCTTTGTGCCAATCAGACTGGTGACAGGCTGAGTTGGAAGCAAATACTGTTGAAACTGACCTTCGCAGTCTTAGCCGACATTGTTTTGAATTGTTTCATCAAGATTCTACACAAAAGCTAATACACTGGCAGCCTATAAGCACTCTCAAAGATGACACGGTTGGTCCTCCAGTGAGCTTGCATGAGCCTGTATGACCCATACAAAAAGGTGCATTGCCAATATGAGACTCTGTAACCTCGAATGCAATGCACCGAGCAATGTGAATTTGCAAAAACCATATGAAGCAAGACACTACATACACAGCCGCTTTCCCAGCATTTCACTCAGCTTGTATCAGGAGTTCCGCAGCTCAAATGTGTTACATTGAACAGTGTGGATTTGCAAAAACCAAATGAAGCAAGACACTACATACATAGCCGACGTTCCAGCATCGACTCGAGTTGCATCATGCGTGCCGCAGCTCTCTGGTTGACACTTGCGCAGTGACTTACTCATTGTTTGAAAGAAGCAGTCATTCCCAAGACAGACACTGGCAATAGCAACATGAACAGACATAAACATTCAGTCTCAGTCATCAAACTTTGGGTGCCTGATGTGTGAGTTACCAATACTCGATGCTTATAACAATGCTGACATGTAACAGCAGGGTTATATGCCACAGGGCATATCATCACGATCACACGGCAAATGTCACAAGCAGCTGGTCGGGAGATATGACGATTGAGTACTACCGGTTTTGGGCTGTCAACTTCAACCAGTCAACACACATGAAAGAGCTGGTCGAACGCCTTCACACAACACATAATGACAGACAACATGCACACTCCAGTGCTGACAATACTCACAGCAGTCACACAGAATTCACACAGAACTTACACAGAAACTACACAGCGCTCACACAGCACTCACACAGAACTCACACAGAACTTACACAGCAGAACTTCTGGCAGCAGTTATGATTATCAAAAGCAGCAAAAAAAGCTACCAACTCTCATCGAAGGCGCAACTGCACCCTACCACACAAGGGCGTTATGGGTTCTGGGGATTGGATAGGGTCAACAAGCAGAGCCACAGGGCAAAGACTGCGTGCATGTGCCAAATGCTGTACCAGAGCAACAAGGAGACATGCCGCAGACTGCACCACACATAGTCAAACCAACCGTCAGAGTGACTCAGCCAAAAGGCAATACAACTGCACACCTCCCAGACATTTCCAAACTCTTCCTGAATATGACCCAGTCAAGGCGACCTTATAGATGCAACAAGGAGACCTGCCAAAGACTCTGTGCACGACATAGCCAAAACAACAACATAGAGCAAGCCTTGTTTCCGAGGCTCCACACGATGCGCAAACTACCATTTGTGTAGCTGTCCCACAAGGAGCAATCCTGAGACAGTATTATCACACTCGAGACACTCATTCAGGTGCCCAACATTCACAATGTGTCATTCACATCCACAGCCCTGTAGCATTAATGGAATATTGCTATTGTATCACTAATATTATCATCAAGAACGCTTGGACCAGCTCGTGGTAGAAACAGACAGCAGAGGGCATAGTTATTTCCCGGGAAATGCGGCACACAGCATCAGAGGCGTCAATCCAATCATTAGTGTTAGTAACATACATGTACTCACAACGTGATGCAAACATGGTCAAATGCTTTCCAGCAGATTGTCTCCAATGTGTAAAAGAAGGGCGTTCCTCACTCATGTATTTACGCACGACGCTGATATGCTCTGTTGTCATGTGAAACAGGCAGATGAGGAATGCGGCTATGGTCCCCACTTTGGCTGCCCCTACGCCCGTGTACTTACGTGCGTCACTCTGTACTGAGGGGCTCTGGTCGTACCCAAAGGCACAGCAGATGGCCTCGACGCTGACTTCTTGTTTGGCCAGGACAGTTCTGAGCTGGTTCAAGTTGCGAGTTCTGATGGCCTCCAGGACTGCTGGGCCTGCATTAGATCCAAGTAGCTGCCACACAGGCTGCAACCTTGCCAACATGGCACAGTCTGCATATGCAAAGTTTCCAATCTGCTGGTATGGCCCAAAGGCATGGCTGATGGCCTCAACGCTGACGTTGTGTTTGACCAGGAGGATTCTGAGCTGATCTAAGTTGCGAGATCCGATGGCTTCCAGGACTGCTGGGCCTGCATTGGATCCGAGTAGCCGCCACACGGGCGCCAAATCACTCAAAGTGTTGAAGTGTGCTGTTGATTGCGAGTTTGCAACCTGCTGGAATGCAGCCACAGCAATAGTGGGTGCTTCTGCACGCGCTGCTGTGGCTGCCAGCCACACCAGTGGTAGTGCGACAACAGCTGCCTGCGTCTGGGCTTGCAAGTCTGCATTTTCTTCTTGCAAGCCTGTGAGCTGTGCTTGCAGGTCTTCAATCTCTTCTTGAAGCCTGTCAATTTCAGCGAGGCGGGTCTCCTGCTGCAGCTGAAGGCGCTGGTGCTGTAGCTGCTGGTTGGCATTTTCTTCTTGCAAGTCTTGGAGCTGTGCTTGCAAGTCTTTGAGCTGTGCTTGTAGCCTGCCGTTTTCGGTCTCCTGCTGCAGCTGCTGGCACTGGTGTTGTAGCTGCTGGTTGGCATTTTCTGCTTGCAAGTCTCTGAGCTGTGCTTGAAGCCTGCCGTTTTCAGCGAGGCGAATCTCCTGCTGCAGCTGCTGGCGCTGGAGCTCTAGCTGCTGGTTAGCATTTTCTTCTTGCAAGTCTCTGAGCTGTGCTTGAAGCCTGCTGTTTTCAGCGAGGCGGATCTCCTGCTGCAGCTGCAGGCGCTGGTGCTGTAGCTGCTGGTTAGCCAAGTGCATGGAAATCATCTTGTTTGTTCTGATCTGGCGCACCAAAGCTGTTATCAGCAGCAGCACGATCATCAGCAGAACTAGGACTTTGCTGTCGACGCTGGTCGCTGCAGCAGCTGCATGGGCCAGGGGGTCTGAGCTGACTGAGCTGCACAGTGCGCTGTACGTGCCAACAGCTGCCGGAGCTGGGCAGCTATCTGAAGCAGCTGGAAGAAACAAACCCTCAGACTGCTCGCTGAGCTGTTCATATCCCTTCGGCACGCTGGAGACCGGTACCACATGCGAGCACGTTGTGGGTAGTACCTCCGCTGCACTGTGTATGCTGCTGCTGGGGGTTCTGATGGCTGGAACGGCTGTCACGTCGGAACAGCTGCCCACTGTGATGCTACCAAACCAGGGGAGGTCCTTCAAGATGAGCTGTGCGCATCCGAGCATGCTCGAGTTCATGAAGAAGGTCTGGGACCCCAGAACTACAAGTACTGCCAGCAACGTAAGGCCAAGCATCTGCCGCCTTGTCCTCATTGTGTGTCGACGGTCTTGATTCACTGTATAGCAGGCAGTTTCGCAGTGGGGACGGACGTCAGAGGCGGGAGTTGCCAGTTTACCTTCCAAGACAGGCGTATGCGTGCCTCGAGGGTGTTTATAAAACGCATAAGGCCTGGGAAAGTGATTTTAGAAGCCGAGGGGCATCGAGTAAGTGCAGGCTACGGGCACAGCAAGCAAGTCCCGCAAAAGACAGCTTTCTGCTGCCACCAAGGACAAAACCCTCTTCACAAGCAAGTATGCTTGCGTTATGGATGCTTACCAGCAAACAGGCTCGCCTCAAACAGTGCACTTCAAGCTCTAACGTTCGAACGTCCTTCTGGGTAACTAAACGTGCAGACTCGACATCTTTTAAAGCGTTCCCCGACAGCTTTTCACACCAAATGTTGGCGGTAGAAGGGTACCGAATTTGCTCGCTTCGTAGGCGCGCCTCGGCTGTAGCTATGAGCCCGATACCGCGACTGACATGACAAGCTTGTCATGTCATGTCACATCGTGCTTAAGCATAGCACGAGGCAGCAGCCGTAGCGGCCTTCTTCGCGCCAGCCCCTTGAAACCATCATTCACAGTGGGCACATACATGTTCAACAACTTGAGGTCAACCACCATGGCCGGGTTGAACAATGCATGCTTTCCTGGAGTCGCTGCCGCAGCAGCTGGCCAATGGTCGCAACGGCGCGTGCACACGCCTTGCAACCTCATGAGGCCTGTGGCACTCCGGCATATGTACAGGCACTCCGGCATATGTATGGACAGGCGCGACCGCAGTCAAACCACACCGTCGTCTGTACGTATACGACACGCAACGCAATGGTGGCGATAAACGTGTTCACAGCACGCCTGCTGGTGCACTATCAATCTCCAGTAGTAGACATGCACAAACCTCACGATTTAATATTACATGACTGCACATGCTTGCTGTGCGCTTACAGGTGGCCTTGTGTCAGCCTGGAAGTTCCCTTCACGGTGTGATCATCATGACAGCCATAGGAGTCTTTGTAGCACAGAGTCTTCTCCACCTGGTGAAGCATTGATACTGAGGTGGGGCACCCCATTGGCCTTACAAATGAGTGTGGTGATACTACAGGCGCCTTGTCGCAGCATATGTCACTTAGCACACAATGTCACAGCTGGCTCAAATATATAACAGCAGCACGATTCGGCAGATCGTGACAACTACGACCGTTTATTTGTCAGTGCTGCATGGGGTCAAATTCGCCGTGTGTATGTTCTGGGTCAAGCCATTGCCAAACAGGCAGCCAGCCTATGGGACTTGATACTATCAATGGCATTGTCAAAGCAGGCAGGCATAGGAATGGTCATTCTAATGAGGATGATACAGCAGTCATACCTCAGCATCGGACTGCAAACCATGCTGGCCTACCATAGGTTGCACAGTGTTAAGTTGACAGTCTAAGCTACTACATGTACCTGGTGCTTTCAATACTGGTTCTGTGCCGTCATTGGCTATTGGCGCTAAAAGCATCACTGCTTACGTCTTGCGCACGCATTTGAACAACCTACCCAGCAGGTTATGGTGCTGCTGCTGGCATTGATTGGCAGCAGCAGCAGCAGCAGCACTGCTGCTTGTGGCAGTCAATTCTGAGTCTGACAGCATGTGTGGCACGCATTGCATGGCAGCCACATAGACCTACAGCATTGGCAGCATCAAGGTGTGCCTCTGTTCAGGGAGCAATGTGTCTGCTGAGAACGGTACTGCTGCTGCTGCTGCTGCTGCTGCTGCTGCAGGCACACACTGCGCTCGTCGCTGAGTTTGCTGACATGCTCAGCTGGGACTACAGACATGCCAGAGAGCAGCAGCCTGTGACATCCCAGTGCCGACTCTGCTAGAGCATTTCAGCGCCCTGACAGTCTTTGCCCTATGCATGACACTGCAGCTGTTGCCAGCACATCTGACTTGTTGCATTTTGTGCCATTCGACAGCACCGCACAACACCACTTCCGAAAATAACAGCTTTACTGTCACCAACGCAGCGCACCACTGTCACTTCTGCGAGCGCCCCATCCACTGTCACTTCCGCCCATACTGTCACTTCCTGGAACTAGTGACTAGAAAGTGACAGCAGTTTCGCTACTCAGTCACCTTCACAGTGCAGCGCTGGCAGTGTTGTAAAAGTGAGTGAGCCAATGCTTACTGCCCCTTTGCTCAGTGTTGTATACAATGCTTACTGCCCCTTTGTTCCTGCTTGGTTTCGTGTGTTGCTGGCGTGCGAGCCCTGCACAAGTTGTGGCAGTTGGTGAGTTTGCAGTGGTGGCTAAACAATGAGGCGGAAGCATGATGTAGCAGCTAAGGCTCAGCAGGATGAAAAAGATAAGAGCCCCTCAGATCATGCTGCTGTTTAGTGGTTGTACCGTACAGGCTGCGGCAGCCTGTGACAAGCTGCAACCGGGCAGAAACGGTCTGTGTCACTTTCTCGTGCTGTAATTATGCAGTCTACAGCGGGACGAGCCACAAGACCTGCCAGTTACAGGTTCCAAAAGCCTTTGACACCTTAGAGATGATCAAATACCCAAGGTCCAGTGGCTTGGGCCATCATGGCATAACCCC
Source organism: Coelastrella sp. UTEX B 3026 (assembly GCA_002588565.1). NCBI lineage: Eukaryota > Viridiplantae > Chlorophyta > Chlorophyceae > Sphaeropleales > Scenedesmaceae > Coelastrella > Coelastrella sp. UTEX B 3026. The sequence goes on along the minus strand of NSMO01011289.1, from coordinate 7,081 downwards.
TGGAGGGATTAGGCCCAAAGCCGTTATATGTGAAGAGCTTTGGCTTGCTGTATATGTTGGGCCAGTTTTTCTTAGCACCCCTTGAGGTGCCAATCAGACTGGTTACAGGCTGAGTTGAAAGCGGAATACTGTCGAAACCGATTTCTCAGTCTTAGCCTAGAAAGATCTTGCATTGAATTCTGGACAACTACTGTTTCAGCCTACAAGCACTCTCACAGATAACACAGTTGGTCCCCGCGGGCTCATTGAATGAGCTTGCCTGACCCATACAGTGAGATGCATTGCCAATATATATCAGACTCTGGGGATCTCATATGCGAGCAATGCAGAGTAGCAACAACCAAAACAAGCAAGACAGTAGATACACAGTTGCTCTCCCAGCGTGCAGTCAAGTTGCATCATCAGTGCCGCAACACAGATGGTTGACACTTGCGCAGTGACACAGAAGCAGTCATCTCAAGACAGACACTGCCAATAGCAACTGCAATCCGTCAACCATCGTCAGGTGCCTACGCTTGATGTTAAGTTACCAATGCTTGATGCGTAACAATGCTAACATGTAACAGCAGGGTCATATGCCACAGGGCATACATCACAATCATATGGCGAATATCACAAGCAGCTGGTGGGGAGACATGACAACTGAATACTCCCAATTTAGGGCTGTCAAGCTTCAACCAGTGGACACGCATGAAAAGCCAACCGCACGCCTTCACACAATACACAACAACAGACAACCTGCACACTCCAGTGCTGACAACACTCACAGCAGTCACACATTTACACAGAACCTTCACAGCGCTTACACAGCAAAAACACAGCAGTTACACAGCAGATACACAGCAGTTACACACCAGCCATACAGCAGACACAGCAGATATGATGAGAACAGCCTACAGCCACCAAGTCTCATTGAAGGCGCAACTGCACCCGCACTGTAAAACTCACCACAGAAGGGCGCCACGGCTTTTCAATTTAGGATAGGGTCAACAACGTAAGAGTGCCACAGGGCAAAGACCATTTGTACATGCAACTGTACCAAAGCAACAAGCAGACATGCCGCAGACTGTACCACACGTTGTCAGACCACACGATGTTAATCCGAGCGTCAGATTTGTCTAGACTGCAGCTGACACAACCACTGGGCTATACATCTGCACAACTCCAAGACATTCCCCCGCTTTCTGTATAAGACAACTCAGTGCCACTATATATGATATGACCTTGTAGGTGCATTTGTATGCATATGCAGCAAGGAGACGTGCCGTACTTAATGGACCCTGTGCACGACATAGTGCACAACCACAACATAGAACAAGCCTAATTGCTCGGGCTCCACATGCACAAGCTACCATTGGCGCGGCTGCCCCACAAGGTGCAGACCTGAGAGACATCACACTCGCGGCACCCATTCAGGGTCAGGGGCCAAAGGTTCACAATGTTTCATTCACACACGTTCAGCCCGTAGCAACATTCCCATCATCAGAAACGCTGGGTTCCGCACATTGAAGTTGACAGCAAGGGTAGTACCAAACATTGCCAGCATAATGGGGTCCAAAGCACGATGGACAAACGGGTTGTTTTTACCAAACATGTACTCACAAGATGCTGCAAAGCTGTTCAGTCGCTCACCATTTTTACGCACCCTAGCATCTCTGATCATGTTTCCATCAATCACACATTCACGCACTGCGCTGATATGCTTTGCTGTCATGTGAAACAGGCATATTAGGAATGTGGCTATGGTCCCCACTTTGGCTGCCATTGCGTCACTCTGTACTGTGGGGTTCTGAACATACCCAAAGGCACGGCAGATGGCCTCGATGTTGACTTCTTGATTGGCCAGGAGCCTTTTGAGCTGGTCCAAGTTGCGGGTTGTGATGGCTTCCAGGACTGCTGGGCCTGCATTAGACGCCAATAGCTGCCACACAGGCTGCAACATTGCCAAGGTGGCGAAGTGTGCTGGTGCGAAGTTTGCAACCTGCTGGACTGCAGCCACAACATTGATCGGTGCTTCTGCAGGCGCTGCATCAGCTGGTGGTGCGGCAGCAGCTGCCTGAATCTGGGCCTGCAAGTCTGAGTTTTCTTCTTGCAAGTCCTGGAGCTGTGCTTGCAAGTCTTCAATCTCTTCGTGGAGCCTGCCGAGGCGGGTCTTCTGCTGCAGCTGCTGGCGCTGTTGCTGTTGCTGCTGTTCGGCCAACTGCCTCGACAGGGCCTTGTTTGTTCTAATCTGGCGCACCAACGCTGTTATCATCAGCAGCACGATCACCAGCAGAACCAGGATTTTGCTGTCAAAGCTGGTTGCTGCAGCAGCTGCATGGGCCAGGGGGTCTGAGCTGACTGAGCTGAGCACTGTACTGCTGAATTCTGCGCTGTAGTTAACTACGTTGCCAACAGCTGCCAGAGCTGGGTTATCTGAAGCAGCTGAAAGGAACAAGTTCTCAAACTGCTCGCTGGGCTGTCCATGTACCATCCACATGCGATATTTGTAGATCACATGCGAGTACGCTGTGCGTAGTAGCTCCGGTGCACTGTATATGCTGCTGGGGATTACTATGGTTG
>NSMO01011275.1:12424-23603 GCA_002588565.1 Coelastrella sp. UTEX B 3026 | reverse complement strand
CCGCCGCAGGTGCTGTCTTGGCTGCTGCTGCAGCAGGCCCTCTGGACTGAGCTGCTGGTGGCCTCCTGCTGCTGGTAGTGAGTGTTATTCGTAGCTGGCGCTGTGTGCGGGGTTTCCTGCGCTGTACAAGCTTCCAAGTACCAGACCCCTCGTCAGATGAGATGTCAACTGCTTCTCCATCATCAGCAGTGCCACTGGGAGCAGGCAGCTTTGCTGCTGTCGCTGCCATCTGCTGGTGCTGACTGCTCACCAGCTGCATTTGACCAGATGCTGCTGACCTCCCATGCTGCTGGCTGCTGGCAGCTGACGTCAAGACGTCAAGCCAGCGTCCATCGCAGTATGTGTAAGGACTGGAATGCTGGCCTGGGACGAGGCTGCTACGATCAAGGCACGACTGTGGTGCCAAAGCCTTGGATTGCGCCAGTGCTGTGGTTATGGTGTGGTTGTAACAGTTGAACTCTTTGGCTGCCTCTGCGCAAGCAGTCAAGCTGCTGCCCTGCCTGCCCCGTTAACGTCGTATATTGGCATATGCTTGTGCCGTCTGTGCGCTCGGCATAAGCTTGTGCCTGCGGCAACAGAAAGCATAATGAAACGAGCCTCAGCTGATCCGTGACAACTGACGGCAAGCGTGGTTTCGAACGTTCAGAAAGTTCGAAAACGGAATACATCATTCACACTCGGCACCAAAAGGAGCAAAACTGCTGGACCGAAGCCCGTTTGAAAGCCCCGTTGCAATAAAGCTTGTGTTCAGCTTCCGACGTGCTACATTGTAGGTATACTGTGCACACGCAGCCCAACATGCAAGGTAGGACAGTATGTTCCCGATAGAGCCCAGTTCTTACACACCTGAGGCCCAGGTGATGCCTTGATCGACGTATCGCTGCAGCTATTATAGTATTCGGGTGATGAAATTCACTTGCTATGTCTGCTTGCAAATGCAAGTGTGCCTGCTGATGAGGCCCTAGTCCCCTTGGGTGAGCGTGGTCACTCTTTCCTGCTGAACTCACTTTGCTCTGCCTGCGCAGCACAGCGGGGTCCTAGCAACCCTAGGAAGGCCCTACCGCCGCTGGCGTGGCGGACAAACAGAATTGCAGGAATAATATCCGTCATTCTGCAGGTATATTCCCCGCGTCGGTAATCTACGAGGATCACGAGCGATTCCAACAGCTTGCCAAGAATACAGAGAGACTGCGTGCGCAGTGTATGTGCCTTCAGGCGTCGGTTGCGCCTGCTCTCAGTGGTGGACAGCGGGGTGGCTGGCTCAGGGTTGCTGTACCGCTTGCGCCCATCGATTTTGGCACAGCTTTTAGCACGCCAGCAGCATCCTCTTGTCAACTTTCTTCGTCTATGAGTATGGCACAGTGCATACCAGCAGCACTTAGGGCCTGGCAGCAGCAGGAGGAGAGCAGCAGCAGCAGCAGCAGCAGCACTGCTGCTCAACTGTGCTCTGGTAGAGTCCTGTGCAGAGTGTAAAAGTGACTGAGCCACAAGTCGAATGTGTGTAGTGATTGCTAAGTTAAGCAGATGCTTGCGCTTGTTTCCACTGTTCTGAGTCAGCCAGTTGCACACGTTGTTGCACAGACCAGTGTGCACAGCCGCATCATCATGGCTGCATTGCTTTCTACTGTTGTGAAGTTTAGCTCATGCAACAGGAAATGCCAAGCTGTTGTGGGTCGAGCTCACGTTGACCTGCTGCTGATCTGGAAAGTTTTACACATTCACGCAGTCATCAGCATTTGGCTGTATATGTGTATGGCTGCCAGTGGCTATGTCAATGCCATCACACCAGCTTCTTCGTATGCTGTTCCTGCGGTGGACAAGACTTGCTGTTGTGGCTGGCCATGAGATGCTTGAAGGAAGCCTTGGATAACATTCAATCCTTTCAAGAGAACTTGAAGCCATGTACTCATGACAACAAAGCAACAGCATCTTCCATTCAAGGCTGCCAAGTATGCCTTTGCAGTGCAGTACTACTGTAAGTTACCGTAGGTTACGGCCAAGAACATAAACTGTATGAAACGAAGCATGAAACGAAGCATTAGAACCTTGATGTCAGGCGTGATACCAGCTGGCCCCGTACGATGTCCAGATCAGCGATGGCCTGCTCTGGCAGAAGGCATCCATGAAACATTCATGTGGGTGCTTGCTGTGCTCAGAACTGGGTCTGGCTGCACCCAAACTCAGCTCAGCTAGGGTGATATGCTAAATTGGAAATGACCAGGTCAAACAACAAAGGTCACGAACCTGATAAGCTCTGGCTGCAATACAAGATGAACACTGTACAAGCGATGCCAAGACTCGCCGGTTCCTGTACCTACCAGGTATCTAGCAGGGGCCGTGCCACTTCCTAGGCATGAACTACATGGGGTTCGAGTGCTGTCTACAGAGTGCGCACTACTCCACTGTCTACTTGCTGGGCCTGATATGCTGTTCATAAACTACAATCTATACGGGTGCACTGTGTTGCTGACGTCGGCTTCAGCTAGTGCCATGTGTGACATGGGGCAGGGCAGATGCCCTGCAGCAGACCAGCTGTTCAGACGAGCATCATACAGTTCAATAACATCCAGGTATTCCTCATGCTCGCCTTCGCCCCCTAAAGCCATCACACTGCCAGTTATACATGTCCCGGCTAGATGCTGTCGCTGCCTAATCAGCTGCCCTGCCTGCTGCAGCTGCCACATGCGCATCTCTAGCAAGTAGGCCTCACAGCCGCCACTACCACCGAAGATCAATACCCTTTGGGCATCTAGCCCAGCTGCTGCTAATCCCCTGCTGGGCCTTGGAAGGGTCAAGCCAGATGGGCTGCTACTCCAAGCCCTACATCTGGTGTCATACATGGAGACCCCGTCACGATGACGCCCTGAGCTACTGTCTACACCCCCAAATGTCAGCACTACACTACTGCCTGCTGGTGAGACTGCTGCGAAGTCATACATGCCACCCTCTGGCATGATGGCCGACTGAAACCAGCAGTTCACGCATGGGTCAAAGCAGGACACTGGCGCTGATCCATGCCTGCCCAACATGAAGGCTTTACCATGCACTGAAACACAGGGACCTGCAGCACAGATAGCACGTCAGTTATAAGAACACTAGCCGGCAGTGCAGCAGGCAGAACGGGCATTGCCAGTAGGGCGACATCAACAGCCTGGCAAGTAAAGCACCAGCTGTACGTACCACAATGCAACAGTTCAGCCATGTTCAACTGCTGCACACCAGTTGCAAACAAACCACTCCAGGGTCAAGGCGATATCCACCAAGGGTGCATAATGGCCAACTCATCAAGGTGTGCAAAGGCCATCAACAGCTGCTACTGTGCAAGTCTAGTGAACAAACATACCTGCATGGCCCTTGCATGACGGCACTATATGGCACTTGCGCGTGTTCGCTTCCATCATGTAACTGCCCTCTGGACCAGCTACTAGCATGAGATCTTGACCAGCACCAGTGGTAGCAGCTGAAAGGGTGCAGGACGCATAAAACCACTGCAAGCAGCACCCACAGGCAGGTCACGCTTGGCAGATTGCTGACTCATAGGCATGTAAACAACGCCTGCATGCACACCATCTCTGGCCAGATTCAATCCTAACTTCTGGAATTCGAACAATGCCGAAGCAACGTTCGGGTATAGCAGGTCAGGCCTCAGTTACTCAATTCCTAACCAGTTATCAGCTGCTGCCACCAGTAGTGACACATTAACGTTGCTATGAACACCCATTCTGATGCCGTCATCGTTGATGCAGTGCATCCTGCTGCTGTTTCCCAACCCTGTACCCTGCAATTGCCGGACAGCACAGTGTACTGACCTGTGGGTCCATGTCATCAGGTCGTGGGTCACCAGTCTCACTATCCAACATTGACCACCCGGCCACACTGTTGTACAGCATTAACCCTTTGTCTTGTCCGCCCTGTGCAACCTCCTCGCAGCTGTAACTGTGCACATACAGGTACTGCTGTGTGGCTGGAAGCCTCGGTGGCAGGCGAGCAGGCTGAGGGATGCCCAGGTAGTCAAGTTGGTGCTGCAGAAGGCAGGGGGCGCAATTTGAGTCCGAGCAGCCCAAGCAAGCATCAACAAGTCGCTGACTCTCCAATGCTGGGCTATTGTTCACGTCAGTATGCCGCTGCTGCAGTGTGCACTGTTTGCATGGATTCAAAGGCACCCGGCCAAACATGCCAGCTATGCATGCACCGTGTACCTGTCTGTTTTACTGAAATCACTGTCCAGTTTCAGCTGACGCTGCAGAGAGACCAGGGCCATAACCATGTAACTGCAATATGCTGCCTAAACTGTGAGTGGGCTTGCCAGGAACTTCCACCACTAGTTTGTGTTGGGACACCACTGTTGAAGGAACCCACCTGCAATGCAGCCAACAGCCTGCTGTCTGCAGGCGGAGCATACCCATCTCCCAGCCGTAGGACTGACACAACCTCCCGGGCTACTTCAGGTGGCATGTCAAGACGCAGCTGCTCTCTGCCATTGTGCACTGCTGTGTCCGCAAGAACCGCTAGCACCGAGTCCGGGTGCTGCGTCAGGGTTTGCAGAGAAACGCATGCACTGTAGTCGTCTGCTTCTACCCGTATCCACTGACAACCCTCATCCAGGTCCATGCACTGCTGGCGTGTGCTGCTTGCGGTTGTTTCTCCAGGCCTTTGTTGCTGACTGCTTCAGCCCTGCTGTAGTTGAATGCTGATGGCTAACTCCCACAGCCCCTAGTCCCACAGACAGCAGGCTACACGCGCTGACTGCCACAGTTTACTGGATACAAAGCGAAACAGGCGCTCCTCTGCATCATCAGTAAAGCATCAAAAGGACTGCGTTCAGCAGATGGGCCTAGTTGTATAGACTGTAAGCATGCCCGCACACGCGTATGCGCGATATCCAGTAAAAGCAGCTGCCCTCAGATGTCTTGTGTGCTGTATCTGTGAAGTATGCAGGTGCCTGACACAAATTTTGTACTTCAGTTTGCAACCACGCCACCCTTCATTTCTGCTCAAGGTGCACCTTCGTTTGAAAATTGCAGCGGGAACCTTGAGACTGCAAGAACCGCAACACTGCTGTTCACATGCAGATTGTTCACTTCGCATTCAACCACGCGGAACCCCTGGTGCCCTGGCTCGCCAACCACGTAACAAAGCGTCCCACACAAAGTACTCACTAAATGAAGAGTGCCAATCCTCATGATGCTTGTAGGACCCGAGATACTGCTGTGCTTTGTAGGTTTTGGCTGTCCAGGTGTACGGGACTTTTTTGAATAGTTGCAGCGCGCTACGTATCTTTCGAGCTGCATTCCACAGATCGACATGTACTGAAGTCCATACACGTCACTGTCAAGGTCAGTGCCATTGAGACCTGTCAACGATGAAGCAAAGGGACATATCATCCTTCTTTGGCACGAAGCCTGGCAGCACCCAGGCAGGGGCTGTGAAGCCAGCCAAACCCAAAGATGATCCCAAAGAAAACAGTAATGGACTGGCACTGAAGAGAGTAGTGAGTGTCTTTCCCACTCCAGGCAAGCTGGCTGGTCATCAGCACCAACCACCCGGCCATTCACTGATTGCAGCAGAAGCCTGAGGAGGACGGTACCAGAACGCTCAAGCGGCTGAAACGTGCTGGTGATGCCAAAGATGGAGGCCAAGACAAGGCCCTGCATCAGGTGTGTAGCAGCATCTGTTGCCAGCATGATGCTGTGCATGCTATGTCGCTGGCAACTGTGTGCAGTTGCCATCGGCCACTAGCATCCCTGAATGCCAGCCCGGCAGTTGCATGACCTTGACACTGTAATATTACAGGTGCCTGCTGAGGAGCTGGAAGATGAAGAGATGATGGACGCTGCAGGACCACAGTCAGTTGAACAACAGACAGCAGCAGATGCAGCAGAAGGCACCACTGCTACAGACAACAAGATGACGCCTTCAAAGGTGTGAATGTGCGTTTCAAGCAGATGGAATAGGCAGTGTCCAAAGGCTCAGCTTTCAAAGTGGGCAGTGGCAGTTATTAGCCGCACGGCAATTCATCGCTTCTTTGTCACTGCTTGCAGGCTGACAGACAGCAAGCTGCTGCGGCCTTCAAGCAGATGTTCGTCTCCAAAAAACCCAAAACAGCAGCATCAGCAGCAGACAAAAAAGCTAGCAAGGCTTTGTCTGACAAGCAGAAACAGGAGCAGGAGCAAGATGCAGATAATCCTGCACTGCCAGCAGCAGAGGCTGACCAGGTGGCTGCTGCAGAGGCGACCAAAGCCTCGACACCCAGTGACAGTGCAGCCGCTGAGCAACAAGCAGCTGCGGCAACGCAGGAACGCAGAAAGCAGCAAAGCAGCAGCCAAAGCCAGCAGAGGCGTAAGCAGCAGCAGCAACGGCAGGCAGCAGCTGATGAGGAAGTTGAACCGGCTGATGACGCTGAGTCTGAGAGTGCAGCAGAGTCTGATGGTGAGATGCAGTGTGAACACCCTCCAGCGCACGGGTGTTGACAACCTATTGGTCTGACAACAGCGTCTCTTGATGTCACAATAGTGTGCAAAGGGAACGATGGTACACCTGCTTCAGTGCTGGAACTGCCACTACACACTGTATACCGATCATGATGCCACACCGCCATGATGCACAGCAATGAAAGCTACGCAAACGGTGCGACACTATGAATGTGCTGGCAGAGCTGATATCCCATGCACTTGTGAATTGTTGGGATTCTCCACAAGATCCAGAACGATGGACTTTGGGTGTATGTGCATTCTGCCACTGTAGATGTTGAGTCTGCTGACGATGAGGCAGCCGAGCAGTCAGACAAGGACAAGACCAATGCAGCGTTCAAAGCAGCATTCAGGCAGCCAGCGGCATCAGGCAAAAAGAAAAACAGCAGCAAAGGAGCAGCAGCAGCGGCAGTGTCTGGTGGCAACAAGGTGGACGGTGTGGGCACAGGAGCTCTCCAAGCAGCCAAGCAGGCAGTCGGGGTGGACATCAAGGAGTTGATAACATGGAAGGAGGGGCAGCCTGTACCATATGCATTCCTGGCAGAGACTTTCCAGGTGGGTGTCGGGAGCTGCTGTGTGTGAGAGCTGCACTTTGCCACCAACAGCCATGACCCGAAGCATCTTGGTATGCGTGTTCGGTCTGTTATCAACGATGTATGTTGACGCTGGAGTGGATCTCTGTGATTGTTGTAACGAACACTGTCATCTGTGTGCCGCCACATCTTCACAGATCAGCAGCATGGCATTACAGCAATCGCTTGTGAGCTTGAGTACCGACAGCAGATGTGGGGTTGGCAGACCTTGTCAACTACCTGACTGGTGTGTGACAGGCCTGTTTTGTTTGTTTGTGTGCTGCCTCAGACCATAGCTGGCACCACCAAACGGCTGGAGATCATCAGCTGTTTGACAGCTGCCTTCAGGGCAATTCTGGGCAGCACTCCTGCAGACCTCTTGCCAGCTGTATACCTCTGCACTAACAGGGTGGCCCCGGCACACACAGGCACTGAGCTGGGGGTGGGAGACTCAATACTCATCAAGGTATGAGCCACAGCTGACAAGGGTTGGCGATTCTGGGATACAACACTTGGGAGTTTTAAGTGTCGCTACAAGTGATCTTACATGTTGCCTTGGCAACAGCTACTGTTGCAGGGTGTGCACTACTGTATGCTGTTGTTTGTGTATTGTATTGGCCCACACAGTTGACATGTTGACCACTGTGGCACAGATCCTCAAGATTGTATCAGTGTTGTCACTGGTCGAGCATCCATACAAGGCGGCAGGCTGCAGTACAGTAACGTTGCTGCTGTGGGAGCCCATGTGACACGCATAGCGGCACTATACTCAAGCTGTGGGCCGCTGCCAGTGTCACGCAGGCTCTTGCACAGTCCACTGGCCGCAAGGAGAGCAGCATCAAGGCTGATTATGAGTCTACGGGTGACTTGGGCAGCGTGGCAGCAGCATGCAGGGGCCAGCAGCGCACCATGTTCCCAGCTCCACCTCTTACCATCGCAGGAGTGCTCAAGATATTCAGGGAGATTGCAAAGTGAGTTGAGCGGCGCTGCTAGCCAGCTCTCACAGCAGTTGTATCCTGCCAATGCTTGGAAACGGTGCGACCCAGAACAGGCTTGCATGCTGTTTGCTGTGTGCTGCTCCTGATTCAGCTGGATCAGCTGCCATGATGCTGGCTGCCAAGTTTACGGCTGTGCTGAGCTAAGTCATGTTTGTTGCCTCTGCTTGCTCTGCGCCTTGTTGCTTGCCAGGGCATCTGGTCAGTCCAGTCAGGAGCGCAAGCGGGGTCTGATTGGCAAACTGCTGGTAGCCAGCAAGGGGAGTGAACCGGGGTACATCATCAGAAGTCTTCAGGTACTGTTTTGAAGGCTGGGGTCGCAATTCGGGAATGTGACATATATGATTGGGGTTACCTGTACTGTCATGCTGCGACGTTATAAGTGCAATCATGACCTTGCACCATGATGACATAATGATTGCTGGCATACAGATGGTTCTCCTCAACTTCCATGTATCCTTACACTCGCTGTGCCTGTCCTGCCTTGCAGGCTAAATTGCGTATTGGTCTCGCAGAACAGTCCGTGCTGGTGGCTATCGCGCATGCAGTGCTGTTACACAAGGAAGGGGCATCTGACAAGTAAGTATTGTGCAAGTTGATAACCCAGGAGGGTGCTCATGCCATTGAACGCCAGCCTCCAGTGCCCTGTGAGCATGACATGGAACGCACAATGCAATTTGAGAGGCTAGTGTCATTATGCAACTTGGTACCAGCACTGCTATCTGATATACCACGGTTGACGGTTGTTCTGCTTTTGTACAGGGATGGGCGGTTGGCTGACAGGCTGGAGCAAGCTGCACAAGTAGTGAAGCAGGCATACAGTGAATGTCCAACGTATGACGTGGTGCGTAGCACATTTCGATGGACTTTGCTATTGCTGCTGGTGACCATAGCAACGGCAGCAACGTGGAGGTGTACTGCGGTGTGCAGGAAATGTAAAGCTTGCCCACATGCTGCAGTCAGCTGCGACCTGTCAAGGGCCACCACGTTCACAGCCTGCGGCCATACCAGCAGCCTCCCAGCAACCAATCAAATGGCCACCCTTGCCAGCCTCATGTATCTACACTAGTTCGATGCTGACAAGCTGCTCCGGTGCTGTGTGTTGTGTTGCAGCTGATTCCTGCCCTGCTGGACCACCCTCTGTCAGAGCTTGACCAGCACGTTCACTTCATGCCTGGTGTTCCTGTAAAGCCCATGCTTGCCAAGCCCACTGCTGGTGTGAGTGAGGTGCTGGACAAGTTTACAGGCATCGAATTCACCTGCGAGTACAAATATGACGGCGAAAGAGTACAGGTGGGGGAGCTGGCGTGCTAGCATGTGTTGTACATATGAGGGGCTGAGATCTGCAGCTGCTGGATGCGCCACGTTCACGTGCATGCTACAACAGTGTGTTGTTGTGTTGAAGCTGCAGCTCAAACAGCTGCCAATCAGGGTCCATGAGAAAGTGTTTGTTAAACCTGTGTCAACAACACATGATCACATGATGTTGTGGCATTCTGGTTGGGCAGCAGACCTAGCGCTGCCAAGCTGTGCCTGTGTGTGTTGGCCCGCAGATTCACGTCCTAGATGGCGGCAAGAAGGTGCACATCTACAGCAGGAACAGTGAGGATATGACACCTCGGTACCCGGACATTGTCAGCCGTCTGCCTGGCTGGTTAGCCCCCGGCACCAAGAGCATTGTGATTGACGGTGAGGCAGTGGCCTGGGATCAGGAAAAGAACAAGATTCTGCCATTTCAGGTGAGACATGATTTCAGTCTGGGACTCAGACTCTGGGTCCGAGTGCAGGATGACAGGCTGGTGTGGTCAATATGCAGTCAATTGCTGGCACTGCAGCATTCAGACTGTCTGGTGTGGCTGGTGCCAAACCACCAAGAAGCAGCCCATGCTCTTTCTGGACTGAAACGCCCCAGTTACGGCATAGCCAGTGTGTGTTAGCTTCCACTAACCACTCAGCATGTCAATGTTTCACCTTCAAAACTTCTCACAATGCCATGCTGTGCCATGTTGTTTGCAGATCCTGTCTACTCGCGCTCGCAAGGAGGTTGCCCTGGCTGATGTGAAGGTCCACGTGTGCGTGTTTGCCTTCGACTGCTTGTACCACAACGGCGCCAGCCTGCTGCATGAGCCCCTCACCAAGAGGCGTGAGGTGTTGAATGCAGCACTGGTTGAGGTCCCAGGTCAGGTGTCACATGCAACAACAAAGATCAGCAACGACGTGGAGGAGCTAGAGGTGAGGGCCAGGACTGACAGTTGGTGGGCATTGAATGGCTGCTGTTTACACTTGCGTGTCAAATGGCAGCTCACTAGAGGGTGCCTGGGATTTGACACGCTGAAACAGGAGAAATGTTACCAGCAGGCTCTCTAGACAAGTTTATTGAACATCTGTCTGCCTGCCAGTGTTGTGTTGTGTGTTTGCGGGTCCAGAGTCCAATGCTTACTTTGTCCGGCAATCAGAAGGAGTGACTCGCCTCCAAGTGGCGGATATGACAGCCAACTGCACTCATGCCTGGCTCGGTAGCATAGGTTGTTGGACAGACCAGTCGTCCTGCTGTTTTGCAGGCTTTCCTGAATGAGGCTGTCGACGCATCAACCGAGGGCTTGATTGTGAAGACCCTGAATGACACCTACGAGCCCAGCAAACGCAGCAGTCACTGGCTCAAGCTCAAGAAGGACTATCTGCAGGGTGTGGGAGATACGTTTGATGTGGTGCCAATCGGAGCATTCTACGGCAGGGGCAAGAGAGCAGGTAGGTGGCAGGGTCCTTAGGGTGGCTGCTGAACTGCGGCTTGCAGGTATGAGGAGCATGATTGCCAGCGTACACTGTTGCTTGGGGCTGCTGGCTGCAGATAATAATACCCCAGGCATGTGGTGCAGAAGAACAAATTCGGCTCCTAGGTTGAGGGTGTGGTCTGGCGTATAGGCCCTACTCAGTATCCAGGGCCACTCTGCTGTACGCTGGGTACACGTTGGACATCAGCTGCTGTTCAGTTGTTGGCAGACTCAGTCACCAATGCTGTGTGCTAGCCTACACCTTTCTGTGTTGCCATGTGTGCACGGCAGAGCTTCAGGAGTAAGTCCTGTGCTACCCACCACACCATGAGCGCCTCTACTGTTGCTGCAGGTGTGTTTGGTGCATACCT
>NSMO01011275.1:0-12414 GCA_002588565.1 Coelastrella sp. UTEX B 3026 | reverse complement strand
ACGCAGTCATCAGCATTTGGCTGTATATGTGTATGGCTGCCAGTGGCTATGTCAATGCCATCACACCAGCTTCTTCGCCGAACGGTATGCTGTTCCTGCAGTGGACAAGACTTGCTGTTGTGGCTGGCCATGAGATGCTTGAAGGAAGCCTTGGATAACATTCAATCCTTTCAAGACAACTTGAAGCCATGTACTCATGACAACAAAGCAACAGCATCTTTCATTCAAGGCTGCCACGAAAGCCTTTGCAGTGCAGTACTAATGCCAAGAACATAAATCATATGAAACGAAGCATTCAATCGGAAGCCTTGATGTCAGGCGTGATGCCAGCTGGCCCCATACATTGTCCAGATTAGCGATGTACTGCTCTGGCAGAAGGCATGCATAAAACATAGATGTGGGTGCTTGCTGTGCTCAGACTGGGTCTGGCTGCACCCAACTCAGCTCAGCTAGGGTGAAATGCTGAATTGGAAATCACCAGGTCAAAAAACAAAGGTCACGAACCTGATGAAGCTCTGGCTGCAATATAAGATGAACACTGTACAAGAGATGCCAAGACTCGCCGGTTCCTGCACGATACCTGGTAGCAGGGGCCGTGCCACTTCCTAGGCATGAACAACATGCGGTTCAAGTGCTGTCTACAGAGTGCGCACTATTGTACTGTCTACTTGCTGAGCCTGATATGCTGTTCATAACTACAATCTATACGGGTGCACTGTGTTGCTGACGTCGGCTTCAGCTAGTGCCATGTGTGACATGGGGCAGGGCAGATGCCCTGCAGCGGACCAGCTGTTCAGACGAGCATCATACAGTTCAATTACATCCAGATATTCCTCGTGCTCGCCTTCGCCCCCTAAAGCCATCACACTGCCATTTATACATGTCCCGGCTAGATGCTGTCGCTGCCTATTCAGCTGCCCTGCCTGCTGCAGCTGCCACATGCGCATCTCTAGCAAGTAGGCCTCGCAGCCGCCACTACCACCGAATATCAATACCCTTTGGGCATCTAGCCCAGCTGCTGCTAATCCCCTGCTGGGCCTTGGAAGGGTCAAGCCAGATGGGCTGCTGCTCCAAGCCCTACATCTAGTGTCATACATGGAGACCCCGTCACGATGACGCCCTGAGCTACTGTCTACACCCCCAAATGTCAGCACTACGCTACTGCTTGCTGGTGAAACTGCTGCGAAGTCGTACATGCCACCCTCTGGCATGATGGCTGACTGAAACCAGCAGTTGACACACGGGTCAAAGCAGGATACTGGTGCTGATCCATGCCTGCCCAACATGAAGGCTTTCCCATGCACTGAAACACAGGGACCTGCAGCACAGACAGCAGGCCAATTGTGAAAACAGTAGGTGGCAGTGCAGCAGGCAGAGCAGGCATTGCAAGTAGGGCCAAGTCAACAGCCTGGCAAGCAAAGTAAGGACCAATAAGAGCTCAACTGTACGTCCCACAATGCAATAGTTCAGCCATGTTCTACTGCTGCACACAAGTTGCAGATGGGCCACTCCGTGGTCAAGGCAACTACGTGGTCAAGACAACATTCATCAAAGGTGCACATTAACCAACCCTTCATGGTGTGAAAGGGCCGTCATCAGTTGCTACTGTGCAAGTCTTGTGAACGAACATACCTGCATGGCCCTTGCATGACGGCACTACATGGCACTTGCGCGTGTTCGCTTCCATCATGTAACTGCCCTCTGGACCAGCTACTAGCATGAGATCTTGACCAGCACCAGTGGTAGCAGCTGAAAGGGTGCAGGACGCATAAAACCACTGGAAACAGCACACACAGGCAGGTCACGCTTGGCAGATCACTGACTCATAGGCATGTAAACAGCGCCTGCATGCACACCATCTCTGGCCGGATGTGATCTATATTCTGAAACTCTGCGAATGCCGAAGTAACGTTCAGGTACAGCAGGTCAGGCCTCAGCTACTCATTTCCTATCCAGTCACCAGCTGCTGCCACCAGCAGTGACACATTAACATTGCTACTAACACCCGTTCTTATGCCGTCATCTGTTGATGCAGTGCATCCTGCTGCTGTTCCCCAACACTGAACCCTGCAAGTGCTGAACAGCCACAATGTACTGACCTGTGGGTCCATGTCATCAGGTCGTGGGTCACCAGTCTCACTATCCAACATCGACCAGCCGGCAACACTGTTGTAGAGCAGTAGCCCTTTGTCTTGTCCGCCCTGTGCGACCTCCTCACAGCTGTAACTGTGGACATACAGGTACTGCTGTGTGACTGGAAGCCTCGGTGGCAGGCGAGCAGGCTGAGGGATGCCCAGGTAGTCAAGTTGGTGCTGCAGAAGGAGCAGAGACACAACTTTAGGCCCAGCAGCCCAAGCAAGCATCAACAAGTCGCTCACTCTGAAATGCTGGGGTGTTGGCCCGTTCACGTCAGTATGCCATTGCTGCACTGTGCCCTGTTTGCATGGCTTCAAAGGCACCCGGCCAAACATGCCAGCTATGCATGCACCGTGTACCTGTCTGTTGTACTGAAATCACTGTCCAGTTTCAGCTGGTGCTGCAGAGAGACCAGGGCCATAACCGCGTAACTGCAATATGCTGCCTAAACTGTGAGTGAGCTTGCCAGGGACTTGCACTACTAGTTTGTGTTGGGGCAACACTGTTAGAAAACCCACCTGCAATGCAGCCAACAGCCTGCTGTCTGCAGGCGGAGCATACCCATCTCCCAGCCGTAGGACTGACACAACCTCCCGGGCTACGTCAGGTGGCATGTCAAGACGCAGCTGCTCTCTGCCATTGTGCACTGCTGTGTCCGCAAGAACCGCCAGCACCGAGTCCGGGTGCTGCGTCAGGGTTTGCAGAGACACACATGCGCTGTAGTCGTCTGCTTCTATCCGTATCCACTGACAGCCCTCATCCAGGTCCATGCACTGCTGATGTGTGCTGCTTGTGGTTGTTTCTCCAGGCCTTTGTAGCTGACTGCTTCAGCCCTCCTGTAGTTGATTGCTGATGGCTAACTCCCACAGGCCCTAGTCCCACAGACAGCTGGCTACACAAGCTGACTGCGGTATACTACTGGAAACAAAGCGAAACAGGCGGTCCTCTGCATCATCAGTAAAGCATCAAAGGGACTGCCGTGCAGCAGATGGGCCTAGTTGTATAGACTATGAGCGTGCCCGCACACGCGAATGCGCGATATCCAGTAAACGCAGCTCCCCGCAGATGTCTTTTGTGCTGTATCTGTGGCAGTATATGTGTGCTTGACACAAACTTGTACTTCAGTTCGCAACCACGCCACCCTTCACTTCTGCTCCAGGTGCACCTTCACCTAAAATATGTAGTGCGAACTGTAGCACTGCAAAAACCGCCACACTGCTGTTCACGTGCAGGTTGTTCACTTCGCTTTCAACCACGCGGAACCCCTGGTGCCCTGGCTCGCCAACCACGTAACAGAGCGTCCCCACACAAAACACTCACTAAGTGAAGAGTGTCAATCCTCATGATGCTTGTAGGACTCGAGATACTGCTGTGCTTTGTAGGTTTTCGCTGTCCAGGTGTACGGGACTTGTTTGAATAGTTGCAGCGCGCTACGTGCCTTTCAATCTGCATTCCACGGGCCGGCATGTTCTGAAACCCATATACGTCACTGTCAAAGTCAGTGCCATTGAGACCTGTCAACGATGAAGCAAAGGGACATATCATCCTTCTTTGGCACGAAGCCTGGCAGCACCAAGGCAGGGGCTGTGAAGGCAGCCAAACCCAAAGATGATCCCAAAGAAAACAGTAATGGACTGGCACTGAAGAGAGTAGTGAGTGTTTTTCTCCACTCCAGGCAAGCCGGCTAGTTATCAGCACCAACCACCTGGCCACTCACTGATTGCAGCAGAAGCCTGAGGAGGATGGTACCAGAACGCTCAAGCGACTAAAACGTGCTGGTGATGCCAAAGATGGAGGCCAAGACAAGGCCCTGCATCAGGTGTGTAGCAACATCTGTTGCGAGCATGATGCTGTGCACGCTGTGTTGCTAGCGCCTCTGTACAGTTGCTGTCGGCCGCTAGCATACCTCGGATGCCAGCCTGGCAACTGCATGACCCCAACACTATGCTATCACAGGTTCCTGCTGAGGATCTGGAGGATGACGAAGAGATGATGGATGCTGCAGGACCACAAACAGCTGAACAACAGACAGTAGCAGATGCAGCAGGAGGCACCACTGCTACAGACGATAAGATGACGTCTTCGAAGGTGTGAATGTGCGTCTCATGCAGGTTGAATAGACAGCGTGGAACAGAATATACTTCGCAAAGTGGGCAGTGCAGCTATCAAATGTAGGGCAATCAATCGCTTCTTCGTCACTGCTTGCAGGCTGACAAACAGCAAGCTGCTGCGGCCTTCAAGCAGATGTTCGTCTCCAAAAAACCCAAAACAGCAGCAGCAGCAGACAAAAAAGCTAGCAAAGCTGTGTCTGACAAGCAGAAACAGGAGCAGGAGCAAGATACAGATGATCCTGCACTGCCAGCAGCAGAGGCTGACCAGGTGGCTGCTGCAGAGGCGACCAAAGCCTCGACACCCAGTGACAGCGCAGCCGCTGAGCAACAAGCAGCTGCGGCAACACAGGAACGCAGAAAGCAGCAAAGCAGCAGCCAAAGCCAGCAGAGGCGTAAGCAGCAGCAGCAACGGCAGGCAGCAGCTGATGAGGAAGTTGAACCGGCTGATGGCGCTGAGTCTGAGAGTGCAGCAGAGTCTGATGGTGAGATGCAGTGTGAACACCCTCCAGCGCATGGTGTTGACAACCTATGGTCTGACAACAGCATCTCTTGATGTCATAATAGTGTGCAAAGGGAACGATGGTACACCTGCTGCACTGCTGGAACTGCCACCACACACTGTATACCGATCATGATGTCACACCGCCATGATGCACAGCAATGAAAGCTATATAAACGGTGCGACACTTTGAATGTGCTGGCAGAGCTGATATCCCATACACTGTGTTGTGGTTCTACACCAGATCCAGAATAACAGACTCATTCTGTTGATTGTATTCTGCTACTGTAGATGTCGAGTCTGCCGACGATGAGGCAGCAGAGCAGTCAGACAAGGATAAGACCAATGCAGCGTTCAAAGCAGCATTCAGGCAGCCAGCGGCATCAGGCAAAAAGAAAAACAGCAGCAAGGGAGCAGCAGCAGCGGCAGTGTCTGGTGGCAACAAGGTGGACGGTGTGGGCACAGGAGCTCTACAAGCAGCCAAGCAGGCAGTCGGGGTGGACATCAAGGAGTTGATAACATGGAAGGAGGGGCAGCCTGTACCATATGCATTCCTGGCAGAGACTTTTCAGGTGGGTGTTGGGAGCTGCTGCTGTGTGAGAGCTGCACTTTGGCACCAACAGCCATGACCTGAAGCATCCTGGTATGCGTGTTGGGTCTGGACTTGACGATGTAGGTCGACCCTTGGGTGGGTCTCTGTCATTGTAATGGACATTGTCATCTGTGTATCGCCCAATTTGCTCAAATCAGCAGCATGGCATTACAGTAGCCTCAGTTCAGCTTAAGTACCCACAGCAAATGTGTGCTGGGTTGGCAGACCTTGTCAACTTCCTGACTGGTGTGTGACAGGCCTGTTTTATTTGTTTGTGTGCTGCCTCAGACCATAGCTGGCACCACCAAACGGCTGGAGATCATCAGCTGTTTGACAGCTGCCTTCAGGGCAATTCTGGCCAACACTCCTGCAGACCTCTTGCCAGCTGTATACCTCTGCACCAACAGGGTGGCGCCGGCACACACAGGCACTGAGCTGGGGGTGGGAGACTCAATACTCATCAAGGTATGAGCCACAGCTGACAAGGGGTTGGCGCTTTTCAGATTCAGCGCTTGGGAGTTTAAGTGTCGCTACAAGTGAACTTACATGTTGCTTTGGCAACAGCTACTGTTGCGGGGTGGTGCACTACTGTATGCTGTTGTTTGTGTATTGTATTGGCACACGCAGTTGACATGTTGACCACTGTTGCACAGATCCTCAAGATTGTATCAGTATTATCACTGGTCGAGCATCCATGCAAGGCGGCAGGCTGCAGTACAATAACGTTGCTGCTGTAGGAGCCCATGTGACACGCACTCGGCACATACTCAAGCTGTGGGCCGCTGCCAGTGTCGCAGGCTCTCGCCCAGTCCACTGGCCGCAAGGAGAGCAGCATCAAGGCTGATTATGAGTCTACGGGTGACTTGGGCAGTGTGGCAGCAGCATGCAGGGGCCAGCAGCGCACCATGTTCCCAGCTCCATCTCTCACCATCGCAGGAGTGCTCAAGACATTCAAAGAGATTGCAAAGTGAGTCGAGAGGCGCTTCTAGCCAGCTCTCACAGCAGTTGTATCCTGCCAATGCTTGGAAAAGGTGCGACCCAGAACAGGCTTGCATGGTGTTTGTTGTGTGCTGCTCCTGATTCAGCTGGATCAGCAGCAATGATGCTGGCTGCCAAGTTTACGGCTGTGCTGAGCTAAGTCATGTTTGTTGCCTCTGCTTGCTCTGCGCCTTGTTGCTTGTCAGGGCATCTGGTCAGTCCAGCCAGGAGCGAAAGCGTGGTCTGATTGGCAAACTGCTGGTAGCCAGCAAGGGGAGTGAACCGGGGTACATTATCAGAAGTCTGCAGGTACTGTTTTGAAGGCTGGGGCCACAGTTTGCTGATTCAATATCTGTGATTCTGGTTACCTGCACTTTCCATGCTGCGACGTTATAATTGCAATCATGACCTTGCACCATGCTGGCACAATGATTGCTGGCATACAGATGATTCTGCTCAACTTCCATGTATCCTTCTGCTCAACTTCCATGTTTCCTTACGCTTGCTGTGCCTGTCCTGCCTTGCAGGCTAAGCTGCGTATTGGTCTTGCAGAGCAGTCTGTGCTGGTGGCTATTGCACATGCAGTGCTGTTACACAAGGAAGGGGCATCTGACAAGTGAGTATTGTACAATCAAGCAGATAATCATTATCAACTTGTACTTGTCATGATCAGAAGGTTGCTGATGCCATTGAACGCCAGCCTCCAGTGCCCTGTGAGCATGACTTGGATCGCACCATGCAGATGTGAGGCGAGTGTCATTATGCAACTTGGTACCAGCACTGCTATCTGATATACCACGGTTGTTCTGCTTTTATACAGGGATGGGCGGTTGGCTGACAGGCTAGAGCAAGCGGCACAAGTAGTGAAGCAGGCATACAGTGAATGTCCAACATATGACGTGGTGCGTAGCACATTGTGATGGACTTCGCCATTGCTGTTGGTGACCATAGTAACAGCAGCAACGTGGGCGGTGTGCAGGAAATGTAAAGCTTGCCCACATACTGCAGTCAGCTGTGAACAATCAAGGGCCGCATTCACAGCCTGCGGCCATACTAGAAGCCTCCCAGCAACCAACTGAATGCCTACCTTTGCCAGCCTCATGTATCTACACTAGCTCGATGCTGACAAGCTGCTCCGGTGCTGTGTGTTGTGTTGCAGCTGATTCCTGCCCTGCTGGACCACCCACTGTCAGAGCTTGACCAGCACGTTCACTTCATGCCTGGTGTTCCTGTGAAGCCCATGCTTGCCAAGCCCACTGCTGGTGTGAGTGAGGTGCTGGACAAGTTCACAGGCATCGAATTCACCTGCGAGTACAAATATGACGGCGAGAGAGTACAGGTGGGGGAGCTGGCGTGCTAGCATGTGTTGTACATATGAGGGACTGAGATCTGCAGCTGCTGGATGCGCCACGTTCACGTGCATGCTACAACAGTGTGTTTTTCCTGAGTCGCAGCTATTTGAGCTCACAGTTTCAAGGTCTATGAGAAAGTGTTTCTGAACCTGTGTCAACAATGCATGATCACATGATGTTGTGGCATTCTGGTTGGGCAGCAGACCTAGCGCTGCCAACCTGTGCCTGTGTGTGTTGGCCCGCAGATTCACGTCCTAGATGGCGGCAAGAAGGTGCACATCTACAGCAGGAACAGTGAGGACATGACACCTCGGTACCCGGACATTGTCAGCCGTCTGCCTGGCTGGTTAGCCCCCGGCACCAAGAGCATTGTGATTGACGGTGAGGCAGTGGCCTGGGATCAGGAAAAGAACAAGATTCTGCCATTTCAGGTGAGACATGATTTCAGTCTGGGACTCGGACTCTGGGTCCGAGTGCAGGATGACAGGCTGGCGTGGTCGATCTGCAGTCAACTGCTGGCACTGCAGCACTCAAAGTAATGGTGCGCCTGGTCCCAAACCACCAAAACGCAGCCCAGGCCGTTTCTGAACTGAAATGCCTCAGCTATGGCAAAGCCAGTACATGTTGACTCCTGTCAACAACTCAACATGTTCATGGTTGACTGAAGGAAACTCTCACAATGCCATGCTGTGCGATGTTGTGTGCAGATCCTGTCTACTCGCGCTCGCAAGGAGGTTGCCCTGGCTGATGTGAAGGTCCACGTGTGCGTGTTTGCCTTCGACTGCTTATACCACAACGGCGCCAGCCTGCTGCATGAGCCCCTCACCAAGAGGCGTGAGGTGTTGAATGCAGCACTGGTGGAGGTGCCAGGTCAGGTGTCACATGCAACAACAAAGATCAGCAACGACGTGGAGGAGCTGGAGGTGAGGGTCGGCCAGGTCACAGACGGAAGAAGGGAGGTTGCGTCATGCCTCACTCTTAGCAGTTTCTTCAAGCATGGGTTATCACATGCACAACATTGGCAAACTGCATGTCAACACCCACACCACCACACCCAGTGGTGATTATCCGAACCCTCATATCAACAGAGTTGCTGAACTCCCTCCAAACACCCTTCCGCTTGTCTGCTGGACAGATGTTAGGCATTGGTTTGCTGCTTTACATATATGCGTGTCAGCTCACCGGAGGGTGGGGCTTTGAC
Source organism: Coelastrella sp. UTEX B 3026 (assembly GCA_002588565.1). Classification (NCBI taxonomy): domain Eukaryota; kingdom Viridiplantae; phylum Chlorophyta; class Chlorophyceae; order Sphaeropleales; family Scenedesmaceae; genus Coelastrella; species Coelastrella sp. UTEX B 3026. The sequence continues at coordinate 3,545 of NSMO01011275.1, read as the reverse complement.
ATGCAGGAATGGGAAGACGTTGGTAACAGGCTGTCTGGGCAAGGTGCCTTTCTGCCAAGTGTGCTTGAAAAGCAGGCTTTCATCGTGGCCACCATGTGATGGCCTTGTCTTGGGTGTCGCTGGCTTTAGCGGGGTTCAGAGTCCAATGCTTCTTTGGATCAGTGCAGGGGCAAACAGAAGGAGTGAGTCGCCGCCCAAGTGGACATGGCAGCCAACCGCACTCCTGGCTGGCTTGGTAGCATAGGTCGTTGGGCAGACCTGTCGTCCTGCTGTTTTGCAGGCCTTCCTGAATGAGGCTGTCGACGCATCAACCGAGGGCTTGATTGTGAAGACCCTGAATGACACCTACGAGCCCAGCAAGCGCAGCAGTCACTGGCTCAAGCTCAAGAAGGATTATCTGCAGGGTGTGGGGGATACATTCGATGTGGTGCCGATTGGGGCATTCTATGGCAGGGGCAAGAGAGCAGGTGGGGCGGCAGGTCCTAAGAGTGGCTGGTGTATGGCGGCTTGCAGGCATGAGGAGCATGCTTGCCAGGGTACAGTGTTGCTTGGGGCTCCTAGCTGCAGAGAATCATGCCCCAGGCATGGGGTGCACAATAAACCGAGCCTGATTTATCAAGTTTGATGTATGGTCTGGCGTACAGGTCCTACTCAGTATCCGGGCTACTCTGCTGTTCGCTGCGTCTACATTGCACATCAGCTGTTGTTCAGTTGTTTGCAGACTCATTCACCAATGCTGTTTGCTAGCCTGCACAGCTTTCTGTGTTGCCATGTGTGCACGGCAGAGGTTCAGGAGTAAGTCCTGTGCTACCCACCACACCATGAGCGCCTCTACTGTTGCTGCAGGTGTGTTTGGTGCATACCTGCTGGCGGTGTATGATGATGAGAATGAATGCTATCAGACCATCAGTAAGCTGGGCACAGGCTTCAGCGAGGAGCAGCTGGTGCAACTGGCAGACAGCTTGAGGCCGGCAATCATACCAGCACCCAGGAAATACTACCAGGTGATGGGTGTGTGGATCAACACTGTGGTGCAAGCCCTGCCTTGCAGCTTACGACAGGTCATAGAGTGTTGCTGTGTGGCTGCCATGACCAAAGACCTTGCCTTGCTTCAACATGCATGTACGCATGACCCGCACACAAGCAGCATCACAAGGTGGCAGGTGCCATCGCATTGTGCCACCAGAAGCTACCCGCTTGACGGGTCACGTGTGTGGGTGGATTGCTTCTTGTTGCTGACCTCTTGTGTGTCCCTGCTGTGTGTTGCTGCTGCAGTATGGTGAGTCTGGTGCTCCTGATGTGTGGTTTGAGCCCACTCAGGTGTGGGAGGTGAAGGCAGCTGACCTGTCAATCAGCCCATTGCATCAGGCAGCACTGGGACTGGTGGAGCCAGGCAAGGGGATATCTATCAGGTGATGCAGACTGTCACAGCTTGCAGGCATCCCTGAGCTGGATTGGCAGCATGAACTTCTGCTGGGTCAGCTTTTTGCAGACACCAGCAGTGACTGCAGCAAGGACATGCCTGATTGGCCCAGCAACAGGTCTTTCAAAAGTCGTTGAGTACTGGCCCTGTCGAGTGGTTAAGGCAACCTGGTGTAGCCAAGTGCGTCAAGATGTGATGTATGCCATCCCTTTCTGCACTGGTCCTCGGTGATCCGCATGCACACTGTAGCTCTTGGACACTTGCGTGCGGACTTTCACCAGATAACAGCTGCCTTTGTTTTAAACACATAGATGTTCTCAACCTGTCGTCCATCCTTGTTCGCTGTGTAGGTTCCCTCGTCTTGTCCGTGTGCGTGATGACAAGGGACCTGAAGATGCAACTACTGCTAGCCAGGTGGCTGACATGTACAGACAGCAAGCAGTAGTGCAGGCAGAAGCCAAGGCGAAAGCAGGAGATGATGCAGATTACGAATAAGGCGAATGCTACATGTATGCAGCGCTGTTTGGGGTGGAACAAGCTGTCGCGCGTGATGCAGTGCTTGGTGCTGCAGGACTTGGCCTTCAGGGCTTGGTCATTCTTGCTGATATGCAACCTTGGTCGCACTGGATGAACCCGTCAGCGGCAAGCGTCCTGGGACAATTGAATGGATGCTAGGCAGGTTGCGCCAACATCGCGCAGCGGGGTATTCTTATAGCAAGACAATGTCAGCTGCCCGATGTACACGTGTCGGTGGCCCACGTTCGCGGCGCCGAACACGCCGTCCACGATGTCGTGCAAACTTTACACTCAATTCAATCAAACGACTCTTGATGTATACATCCTGATAGCGGCAAACGCCCTTCAGTGGCATTCGTCTGCACAACTGTCTCAACCTTGCAGGCCTTGCACTTGGCCTGGTGCATCAGGCGCTGTAACGCGAGGTATCGTTTGACTGTTTTGAGGGCTCCGGGGTAGGGGATCTCAAACACGAAAAGCTCAACGCGAATTAAAAGTCCAAAAGCATTCTTGCTGTTTCCGTCACTGGTGGAAAACTGCTACATATATTGCAACCGTGATGCAAACGCTCAGGAGTAAGCAGTGCCAGCAGCACTGCCCGACTGGTTCCGGCCGCAGTGCATGTCGTTCCGTCACCAAACTAGCAGCCTCTCGGGAAAGGCAGCAGCACGGCAGCCATATCGGAAGAGTAGCTGCACCTGAACGCTTGGCGGTAGTTTCCAGCAATGGGGAGACCAGTGCTCCTAGCGACAACACAGGTCAGCTTGCAGCAGCAGTTGGTACCAATAGCTTGAAAGAAAGGCATTGATGTAGCGTCGACCTCTGCACTTCGGGTCGGTTTCATTTTGATGAATGGTGGTTGAGCTGCAACATGGTACTGATGGCTCACGTAGCCTCACACAAGGGTCCTGCCCATCCTTAGAGGGTTGGGCAGTTATCAGCTGTGGCTGACGGTATCAGCTTGTGCAGCATTGAACTTCCTGGCGTAAGTTTTGAGCAGTATCTGACACCAGTAACGGCACTCTTCCGTATTGCAGGCTCTGTGTCCAGGCCGACCTTCGTATTATGTACAGACTGACTGTGTTTCCTTGCACGCTGTGTCCCCAGGTGTCCTGCTGGTTCAGTGTCCTGATGCCAAGGGCGTTGTAGCTGCCCTGGCTCAACTGCTGTTTGGGTTCAACTGCAACATCCTGCAGTCAGATCAGTTCTCTGATGAGACTCTGCAGCCCTCAAGATTCTTCCAGCGTATTCACTTCGACTTCAATGACATCTCAGTTGGTCAGGGCAACCTGTCAGTTCTGGAGAGAGCAGTTGATGAGCTGGCAAAGAGATATGAGATGGATTGGAGGGTGAGAATTGTTCCTGCAACAGCTAATGAACCAGATGCTACTGCTACACTGCTCAGCAAGCACACAGCTACCAGCAGCCAGCGAGCAGCTCTGGTAATCATCATCAGCATGCCCCCTTAGGCCATGCGACGATCTGCGTTATCAGCTGTTTCTTGGCGATGATGCTCCAGAGCGGCCCTGTCGACCCTGCTGCCAGCAGCTCACTCTGCCTGTGACAATGTGTCATCCTCTTCTGCTTGATACGCCATGGTCAATCA